>JAANSQ010000943.1:0-17925 GCA_036850885.1 Lepidocyrtinus dapeste | reverse complement strand
TGGTTACTGATCAAACCTCTGAAATTCAATGGAAGCGACCAGAACCTCTTGTATACGAACAGGATGTGCCTGTGGACGAAGTCAAAGAAAAGGGAAAGCCTGAACCTGATACTATCACAACAATAGAAGAGAAAGTGGAAGTTGTTCGACGACCAAGGAAAAAGGAGAAGAAATCAGCCGATGATGAGACAGATATCCAGTTTATCTCGCCAGAAATCGCTTCAGAAGTGATAGTTGGGGAAGAGTCTCTACCTGAGGTTCCTGTAGAAGTCCCTAGCGATGTGCCTAAGCCAATTAAGAAGAAAAAAGATAAAAAGGAAGCAAAATCTGAACAACCTATTCAATTCGTGTCCCCGGAAATGCACAAAGAGGATGTAGAAGACCAAGTACCCCAGCCAACCAAAGATATTCCAGTTCCCGTAACAGAAATCACTGAAAAAATTCCAGATGAAAAACTTGAAATTGAAATTGAAATTGAAAAGGAAAAGAGAGTAATTAAAAAGAAAACCAAAAAGGGTGAGACACCTGTTGACTACACTTCACCTGAGGCATACGAGGAGGAGCATAAATCATCGGCGCCTAGCTCCACAGAGACATCTCGACGTTCATCGGTTGATAAATGGAAAGAAAAGACGGTTGTGGAACAAGAGAGTTCGATTGTTTGGAGAAAGCCAGAAGTCTTACCGGAAGAAATTGAAGAGATTCAACCATCCCCTGCTAAGGAGGAGGCTGTTGTAGAGCTGATATTCCACGATAAAGAGGAAGAGTCGGGCAAGATAAAGAAAAAGAAGCATGCAGATATTGAAATCTTTGGAGAAAGCCAGAAGTCTTACCGGAAGAAATTGAAGAGTTCCAACCATCTGCTAAGGAGGAGGCTGTTGTAGAGCTGATATTCTACGATAAAGAGGAAGAGTCGGGCAAGATAAAGAAAAAGAAGCATGCAGATATTGAAATCGATGAAAGTCCTCAGTTTTATGTACCTGAAGTTGAAGTCGAAGAGGAACAACCAGTTGAAGAGCAACCACTATTAGATAAATCCGTACCCCAAGATAAGCCTAAAGTTGTTAAAAAGAAAAAGAAACCTAGCCAACCCGAGGAAACTTCGGCGGCCTCTCCAATACCTGAACTTCGGACCCCTTCACCACATCAGCCTACTCAAGACGACTCCAGAAAATCTTCTGTGTCGTATGAACTTCCTAAGCAAAAGCCAAAAGAAAAAGTTGGCGTCATCCAGGAGCATGAAGTAGCCTGGACACAACCTGCTGAAATTTCACCGGAACAAGTATCTGGTGAGTTGGATGCAGAAAAGCCTGATACGCCATTAGAATATCACATGGCTGAGGAGACCGTTACCAAAGTGAAAAGGAAAATAAAGAAGGCTGACAGTGAGATTGGACAGGAAGGTATTACAGTAGCCCCGGAGGCTGTAGAGGAGGAAGTTGAAATACCAGAGCAAGTCCCAGAAGTTGTTGACGAAACCGAAGGTGAAGTTCCTAAAATGAAAGACGTTAGTGTACCCCAAAAGATCAAACCTGTGCCTAAGAAAAAAGCCAAGGCCAAAGATGAACAAGAGACAGACGTTAAGTTTGTGTCCCCCCAAGTACCTTTGGAAGAAATCGAGGGCAAAGATGACATTCCCAAGCCGGCTACAACGAAAGAAGATAAACAGGAAGTTGTTGAGACGAAAAAGAAGGCCAAAGTAACCAAAGACCAAGACGCCAAAACCCAGTGGCAAAGCCCAAGTGTAGCGGGAATTGATGAAGATGTCGAACAATTACCTGAGCAGGAACACATGGTCCCAGCCAAACTGGAAAGCCAGGAAAAGCCCAAAGAGGTTAAAAAGAAAAAGAAGAAAGCTTGAAGATGCAGAAATGAAAGATGTGCAGTTTGTATCACCCGAGGCGCCAGAGATTGAAAGGTATGATGAACAAGTAGAAGACGAAAGTGAAATTTCACGGCCTGAAGATAAGCGAAAACCATCTAAAAAGACTAAAAAGATGCCTAAAGATTCACAAGATGCTGAACAGGAACAAGAAATTTCATTTGTGGCTCCAAAAACAGATGAAACTATTACTGAACAACCTGACAAAAAGCCAAAAACCAAGCCTAAAAAGCAGGTAGAAGAAGATGTCAAGGAAACAAAAGATAAAGAGAAAGTTGACATTGAACAGCAACCTGACATTGTCTGGAAATCACCTGGCGCTATGGAGATTGAGCAAGAAGACCAGCCAGCGAAAATTCCCGAACAACCAAAAATTGTTACAGAGATCAAGGAGGAGATCAAGGTGGAGATCAAAAGAAAGAAAAAGAAAGACGCTGTCGGAGAAGTAGATATTCAATTTGTGAGCCCCACAACTGCAGAAGAGGAAGTAGAGGGTGAGATGCCATTGCACGAACGTAAGCCATCAGTGGACAAACCTCGTGAAGAGATTGAGGTTGAAAAAGATAAAAAGGTTAAAAAGACTAAGAAAAAAGTTGCTGATGCTCCCCAGGAGGCCGAAATCCAATTCAAAAGTCCTTCAGCTCCTGAAGACGTTCCTGAAATTAAAGATGAAATCATTGAAGTCAAGGATAAGAAACCCAAAATCACGCCAGTCGAAGAAAAATCTGCTAAAAAGAAAGATAAAATAGATGTGCCACAGGGATCTGAGATGATTTGGCAAAGTCCCCAAGTACGTTCTGGGGAAACGGAGGGTGAAATCGAGACGAAAAAAGACAAGTCTGAAATTAAACCAACTGAACAAGTCAAAGTTGAGGAGACTGAAACGATTAAGAAAGTTAAAAGGAAAAAGAAGCCAGCTGGTGAAGACGACAAACCGGATCAACCTGATGAACAACCCATTACGCAAGAAATCGAAGATCAGCAGACACAGGTGCTAACCACAGTGACTCCAACTGTTGAGGAAGAAAAGGATATCCCAGAGAAAGTACAAGATAAATCGGATCAAGTTGAGGTCAAAGTGCCGAGGAAAAAATCTGAAGTTATTGAACAACAAGCAGATGTACAATTTGTAAAACCGGAAGTAAGCAAAGTTGACGAGGTAACGCCTGACGAGAAGCCTGAAAAGAAAGTGAAAAAGACTAAAAAGAAAGTTCCCGGTGAAGACGAAACACCATTGCCAGCTGAATCCGCGGATGCTGAGCACGAATCTGTAATCACCTGGAAAACTCCAGAGCAACCAGAGACAGAATTGGATATCCAGCAGCCTGAAATCACCCTTGAACTTAAAGTTACAGAAACTGTTGAGATTAAGAAACCTAAAAAAGTCAAAAAGTCTGTAGCTCAAGAGAAAGATGTAGAGTTTAAATCGCCAGTCGTGCAAGTGGAGGAAATCACTGGAACGTTGGATGTAGAAATTGTGGATGATAGTTTGCCTGCCGAGGAGGAGCAAACTGGCAAGGTAGAACGTTTACCAGAAGCAGTTGCAGAAGAGCAAAGTGTGGTTGTAGATAAGCAAAAGAAAAAGAAAGTTTCAAAAAATCAAGAGTCTGATATAAAATGGAGTACCCCAGGTATGGCTGAAGAGGCTGAACAACCTGAACAAAAGCAGCCCGAACCCCAAAAAGTTGAAGATACTGTCGTTGTGGAAGAAAAGAAGGTTAAAAAGAAGAAAAAAGTTGTTGACGATGATACTGGAACTCCCTTAAAGTTTGTTTCACCGGACGTTGCAAAAGATGAAGATGATACAGAACAGCCAGACAAAATTTTGCCAGATGATAAGCCCAAGATAAAAACTGAAAAGGAAAAGGTTGTCGAAGAAAAGCCAAAAAAGAAAAAAGAGAAAGAAGCAATTCCTCAAGAGCAAGATATTACGTTCATTAGTCCTGAAATGCACGCCGAGGAGGTCCTAGGTGAGGTCAAGCAGGAGGATAGTAAAAAACCTAAAGAAGAAGCGCTACAAGAAAAAGTAGTCCCCAAAAAGAAGAAGGAAAAGGTTGATGCTCCACAAGGACAAGAAATTCTATGGCGTAGACCTTCAACTCACGTTGCCGAGGTCGAAGGCCAGATAGATGATACTGAAAAACCCGTAGATAAGCCTAAGAAAATTATTGAAAAACAAGTGGAGGAAAAGATAACCAAAAAGACCAAACGTAAAGAAAGCGCAGAACAACCCGATGATATTAAATTTGTCAGTCCCGATGTACATGCTGAGGAAGACGAGGGTGAAGGGCAACCCGTCGAGATTAAAGTCAAAAAAGATGATAAGCCAGTTCCTGAAAAGATCAAAAAGAAAAAGGTCAAGGCAGATGCTCCTTCTGAACAAGAGATACAATGGAGTAGTCCAACAGTACACCCTGCAGACGTCGAAGGTGAGATTGTAGAAAAACCGGAAACTAAATTACCAGATACGGTAGTCAAAGAGATAGAGACTGAAGAAAAGAAAGTAATCAAGAAAAAGAAAAAAGTTGATGCAGACCAGCCAAAAGATATCCAGTTCATGTCACCCGAAGCCGCACCAGAAGAGATTAAGGATGAAATTCCTCAACCTAAACCCGATTTACCTGAAAAGCCAAAGGAAACTGTCGAAGAGAAGGAAACAAAATTAGTCAAACGAAAAAAGAAGGGAGACATTGATCAACCCCAAGATATTCAATTTATTTCACCAGAAATCGCTCAAGAAGAAACTCACGGTGAGTTAGAGCAACCAAAACCGGAAGAAACTTTACCAGAAAAGCCAAAGGTTATTAAAGAAGAGGACGAAACTGTTGTAGTGAAAAAGAAAAAGAAGGCGGATGCTGACCAGCCCCAAGACATTAAATATATTTCACCCCAAATTGCCCAAGAAGAAGTAGAAGGTGAATTGAAGCCCGAACAACCACAAGAGATCAAAGTGGAGGAGAAAGAAGAAGTAATCAAAAAGATAAAAAAGAAACCAAAGCAACCAGTCTTCTCAGAATCGTCAGAAACTCCAGAATTCACAGTCGAAGAGAAATTCTATCCCGAAAAGTTTGTACCTACTGAACAAGCCAAAGTAAGTATCGTGGAAGGTCAATCAACGGCTAAACAAGAGCAACCTAAAGTCTTGGATACAGCCACTGATTTGGAGACTCCAAAGCAACCTGGAGTACAAGCAAAGGTTCAGCAAGACTCCCAAATGGCAGTTCAAGCAAGCCAACCAACGACTCTAGAAAGTGTAGACAAGATTACCCAACCCGTCACTCCAAAAACAAAAGCGCTTCTAGTATCACAACCATCTCAAGGAGCGGAAGTTGTGGGGACTGAAAGCACTCTTCAATTTAGAGAAGAAAGTATTCCTGCGGAGCAAGCAACATCGATCCAGGAATCTAGAGTGTTACAAAGTGGAACTCAGTTTGTTCCTCAACAGCTAGAGAGCACAGATACTGCTCAAATAACTATTCCAAAGCCTGCCAAAGGGCAGGTTGAAGTAGAGGAGGCAGGTGCACTCCATATTCATCATCCTATGGAACTGGAGACACAAGGAGAATTTACAGCAGACAAAGTTCAACCATCATCAGCTCAAATAGGACTTTCCCCAAGTTTGGTACAACCTATGGTATCTGAACCAGTCACTGGTGAGATGCCTGGCCCGTTGGAATCTATGAAAATGCCACAATCTCAAAGCGCCAGCGTACATGCCGTCACTCAAGAAAATATCGCTCAAGAACAACAAACAACATTGGAGCTACCAGGGGTTCACAAGCCAGATAAGCCAACATCGGCCACAGCAGAAGCAACATTCACACAGCCACATGGAGCGGCTGGAAAAATCCAAGTAAATCAGCTCGAATCTGTAGAAGAACAGGTCAAATTTAAAATGCCAGAAACCATCGCAAAGCCTGGTGTGGAGTCTGCAGAGTTACGAGTTGCTGAAGGCAGCGCAACGCTTACACTGGAGCAGCCCACTCATACAGACTCGAGTCAACCGATTTCGGAGAAAGCTACACCTTTAATGGAAAAACCATCTTCGGTATCCCAAGTATCACAAGTTCACTCACTCGAAACACACGAAACATTTGAAAGTCCCAAGGCACAACCACAACAAGTTCAACCATCATATTCTCCACTGGAAGCTATCCAGTCGGAGCAAACTGTCCCGGGAGACACAAGTGTCCCAGGAGAGTTTCAGGTAGAAGCACCGACATCCACAGCAACCAGATCATACACTCACAGTTCATCTACGCACACAACCACACAGCACCCAGAGTCATTGGAACACATAAAACCTATTGTACCTGAACATGCAGGCATTATCCCGATGGAAGCGACACCAGTCACCACCACACAAATCGAAACGAGAGAGTCAGTCACTGACCTCCAGACCACGTTACCCAGTACATCTAAACCAGTACCTCTAGTTGAACAACCATTTACTCAATTGCCAGAGAAAAATGAGGTGTTGCCACTGAGTGGAAGCGTTCCACTCGAAACGCCACAGGTAATACAGCCCACCACTGCAGCACTCGAGCTTGAAGCTCCACTACACGTTCACGCACGAGAGTTGGCCACTGTACAGGAGCAGATTGGGGAGGTCGCTCCTACCAAGATTGATACTCAGAGGGCGAGGGGTAGTATAGTTGAGGGTCAGGTTCCTACGCAAAGTCAGGAAGTAGTTTTAGGTCAGGTAGGAGAGTTCCAGGAAGGGAAGGGAGTACAAGGAGTTCACGCAGGAGTGGGAATCACTCCTGTACATTCCGTCGTGGAGGAGCAGGTAGTACAGGTAATGGAAGGTACTCAGGTTAGGGAAGAGCAGAAACCTGTAGATTCAAAGAAAGCCGTACCAGTTATGGAGGAGTCCGAAGCAGGTAGCGTCACCACCAGCATCCCTCTAGTGAAAGAGGCACCATTTCAACCAAAGCGGAAACCATCTACAGACAAAGCAATAGAGTCTGTTGTCAGCGAAACCTTGAGCATAGCTAAGCCAGTTGAGGAAAGCGTGCTCGTTGGAGAGTTCACCATGCCCCTAGAAAAGGCTCGTGTAACCGAGGAAGTGGGCGAGCAAGCCACTGTCAAAATACAAGAAAGCAAAGTTGAAATTGCCCCTGTGGAAGAGGATGAAACTAAAACTGTAAGACTTACAAAAAGGAAAAAGTCTGATGTTAAGGTTGTACAAGAGGAAGAAGTCGAGGTCACTGTTCAAAAAGAAAGAAGGCGATCCTCAACTGAAATTGTAAGCGAGACCAGTTACGTTGTCAGGGGAAAACATGGAGAGAAAGTGGAGACGCTCACTACATTCAAGACTATCGGGAAAACGCCCAAAAGAAAGGATAGTGATCATGGTTAGTAAGATATTAGGCGATGAATGTAAATTTGGAACGAAATTTTGGTCGTTTAATGGGAAGAATTTCAGAGATGATAGAAAATATACCTTGAGTGGCCAACTCAAAAAATATAACTCGAGCAAGTACATGATTTTATTCGTAGTGCACATAATCATAATTTGATGGTGAAATTAACGACATACAATATTTCTGCTGACTGATGAACATTGCCGTTTGAGAACTCCAAGATCTTAAAGATTTGTAGTCCTCCATTAACAAAGTCTTCAAATCCATGTCGTCGAAAAAATACAAAACCTAAATAATCAAACAGTTTTACTTTTTTTAAACATTCCGTTGTCAATACAAAAAAACTCGTACAAATTTTCTCTGAAATACTCATCATAAATGACCTACGCTACAAAAGTACAAAATATTCGCAACAATAACAACATAACACTCCAAGCTGCACAAAAAATAATAGCTTCAGTGTACTTAAAAATTAATGCCACAATTATTACAATTTGTAAATGATAACATAACTTAAGTAGAATATAAATATCTATGCTGGTACGCTAATAAATATATACATAATCATGCTTTGGTGTCCATGCTACAGTACAAAAATATTTTTTACTAGATTTTTTTACAAACATATATTCCATTACATGATTCCATGGTAATGCTTAAGCACGTATAAATTTTGAATAGCGGAACATGTTTACAAAATAGAAATATTTATATTGTAACAATTACCCCTGCACAACAATTACAGCTTCAGCAGTCATAATTTATACGGTTAGTTTTAGCTTTTGTGGCTGATCTCACATTACCCCAAGTAATACTCCTGTACTCACACAATCACTACATTGAAAAATAGGAACTAATATTATTTCCGTAAAAATATGTAGCTGTGGTAATTGAAGAAATCACAGAGGAGCAAGATACTCTGTACCCTACCACCGCCGAAGCAACCGTAGAGTTTGAAGAGGTCACGGACACTCCAGTAGTCCAACAAGAGCAGCCACACGTTCCAGCTCGGGCAGTTACAGCCCAGCAGTCCTTGGAAATCCAAGAAATCACCCCGGAAGAGACAGTCAAGACCATTAAGAAGCAGGAGCGTAAACGTTCGATTGTAAAGCAAACCATTACGGAGAGCAAGCCTATAGAGGTTGAGGAAACTCAGCAAGTGGAAACGGAAGTTGAGATGAAGCAACCTAAAGAGGTGCCCAAGTCCAGAGCGTCCGTTGACATTGAGCAATTACCTGAAGCCTTAAAATCCCAAGTACAAGTTCCTACAGAGTCTACTGAAACATTACCAGAGTTCCAGAAGCCTGTAACTACGCAAGCCAAGGTGGAACTAACATCCCAAAAATCATTAAAGGTCAGTGAGACCCAAGTTTCTGAATCCAGTGCTGACTTTACTGGAAAGTTCAAACCGCAGGAGGGCACGGCTACACCTTCAGTTGAAGAACACACGAGTGTTACGATACGCGAGACTGTACCCCAAAGTACTGTTGAGGATCTCACTGTCACTTTCAAAAAGCAAGAAACAAAGGCACAGCCTGGAGTAGTTGAAAGCGCTAGTTTAACCGTGGGAGAAACCATTCCAGACTCTAGCGTTGGTGAGTTCACTGGAAAGCTAAAGCAACCAAAGAAAGGCGCCCAACCCAGCGTGGTAGAAGCAGCTGGAGTAATTGTTAAAGAAACTGTCGCCAGTGACAGTACAGGAGAGTTTACAGGTAAATTACAGCGAAAGGATAGCGTTGCTAGTCAAAGTGTGGTTGAAGCTACTGGAGTAATCGTCAAAGAAACGCTACCAAGTGATAGTACCGCAGAGTTTACTGGAAAATTTACAAGAAAAGATAGTGTCGCAAGCGAAAGCGTCGTAGAAACAGTAGGACTAGTTGTTCGAGAACAAGTTCCAGTCACTACAATTGAACAGGAAGTAGTGGAAGAGAAAACTATTCCAAGCAGAAGAGCTTCTGAGAGGTTCGAGGTTGACGTGTTTAAAACAGTCGAGGAAGAGAAAGTACAAGTCGCTGAGGCTCCAAAGGAAGTCAAGAGGAAGAAATCAGTCGAGAGAAAACGCAGCGTTGAGAAAGTAGTTGAGGAAGAAGATGTCCAGGAAACTGTTCAACTTAAGCCTAAAAAGAAAGTTGAAAAGCCAAAGCTTGAACCAGAAGTTGAGGAGGAGGAAGAAGTCTCTGTCAGTTTTAAAAAGCGACCACAACAAAAGCCAGAGGATGTTGAAGCAGACGTTACTCTGAAAAAGCAAAACGAGCCACAGCCTGAGGAAGAAGACGTGGAGGAAACGGTTACGCTAAAACCAAAAAAGAAAGTAGAAGCCCCTACCGAAGAAGTCGAAGCTGGATTCAGCATGAAGAAAAAGGTACAAAAAACTGAAGAGGCCAGTGAAGAACTCACAGTGCGGAGGAAAAAATCCGTTGTTGAGGAACAGCAAGTTGTCGTTGAGGAAACTTTAATGGATGTCACGCTCAGACCCAAAATCAAAAGAATCGAGACGTTAGAAGAGGCCGAAGTAACGTTGAAACAAGAAGCAGTGAGTCTGGGAGAAGAGACGGTTGAAACTGACATAATTATCAAGAAGCAAATCCCATTTAAAAAGCAAGACCTTCCAGCGGAATCTGTCACGCTGAAACAACTAGACCAAACTTTTGAGGACATTGAGGGCGACTACAAGATCAAACTTCCCGGAAGAAAACCATCCGCTAGGTATGAAGAGGAAGAAGCAGAGCTCCAAATTACTGATGCCACTTTGCCCCTACGAAGGCCATCCAGGGAACAAACCTACACTGTGGAAGACTCCGAAGGTGCCGAGTACAAGATGAGAAAAAAGAGTTACGTCAGCGAAGAGATTGACCAAGACTTGAAAGTGAAACTGAAAAAGAAAACGCAAATTGAATACCGAACCGAAGAAGAAAGTGTTCAGGGTACAGTGATCGTTCAACTCCCCGAAGTCCTTGAAGGTTTAGAGCCTGTCACCAGCGTTGAAGTTGGGGAAGTTCTGGAGCTTATCGTGGTCGTGAGGAAAACGAATGTGAGACATGAAGCAAGATGGTTCAGGAGGGATGAAGAGATCACTGAAGATGTAGAAATTGTTGAGGAGACTAACGTCATAAAATACATTAGACGAGTGAGAAATGTCACTGAAGAGGAGAAGGGTCATCACAAACTCATTATTGGACAAGGCAACAGTACAGTCACCCAAGAAACTACTGTAGTCATCAAGAGAAAGTGCTCGTTTAGCGAGAAACTTCAAGACATTGAAGTGGTGGAGAACGAAACTGGTATTTTTACCGTCATTCTGACGGAGGAAACATCAGACGTTACTTGGCACAAAGATGGAGAGCCATTGAAGCAAAGTGACAGAGTAAAGTTTATCAAGGATGATAAACTCCGTCAGCTTATTATCAAGTCAGTTACCGTACATGATGAAGGCGAGTATACGGTGGTGATCACGGATAACGAAAAGGAATGCAGCGCTGAGATGACCATTGTTGGTAAGCATCAATAAAAGATGTATATTTTGGGGTAAACTGAAACTACAAACTATGATTAAATTTATTAGAATTGCCACCAGAACTGAAGAGAAAGCTCCAGGATACTGAAGTACCTCGAGGAGATCGAGCTTATTTTGAGATCGAGCTGACAAAGGGGGACGCCTTGGTGCATTGGTACAAGGACGACGTGGAAATTCAGTTTAGCGAGCATGTCCAACTTGCAATTGATGGTAAAAGGCAAAGGCTGGTGATAGTCGACGCGACGCCAGAGGACAAGGGAACGTACGCCTGTAGGATTGGTGTGGAAGAAAACTATAGTAGTTCAGCAAACTTGACTGTTACAGAACCCAAGGTATATTTTAAGAGGAAACTCCCTGAATTCACAAACGCTGAGGAGAACAGGGATGTTGAGCTGGTGGTTGAGGTGAGCGAAGAAACCTGTACTGTAGTCTGGATCAGGAATAAAGAGATTACCATCAAGAGTTCAGAGAGATACAAACTGGTCAAGAAGGGAACTAAGAGGATATTGAGGGTGAGCGGAATGAGAAAAAGTGAAGATCGAGAGTTCAAATGTGTCATTAGTGGAAGCACTGTAGAGACTAGTACTACCATCAATTTCACAGGTAAAAATTTTAATTAAAGTTTTTAAAAGATATTATGTCATGAAAAAGGTTTTAATTTTTAAATCTTTTTAAAGCTGTTCAAACAACGCCAAAGATCATAAACAAACAGCAGCTCACCGAACCAATCACTGTAAAGTATCATGAAAGCGCTACAGTAAGAGCAGAGTTCACTCCTGGAAATCCTGCTGGAGAAACCAAATGGGTTGTACAAGAAGCCAATGTGGACTTTAAGATTAAAGAGACTGAAGAGGGCATCAGTGAAATCCAAGTATACGACTGTGTCAGTGACTTCACTCTAGGATTCCTGGGTATGGAATGGTTGTGGAGATGACAATGTTACAGTTTCAGTTACAGTTAAAGGTATGTTGGTTTTGAATTTGGGGAAATTTTATGAATAAAAATTAGTGTAAACTTATTTTATTAAATATTTTAGCCCCACCTAGTCGCCCTGGAAGACCAACACCTTTAGACAAATCTGACAATTCCGTCACGATCTCATGGACACCACCTAAATCAGACGGACACGAGCCAGTTACAAACTACGTTTTAGAGTCTAGAAAGTCTACAGAGTCTAAGTGGACTACTGTAAACGCGGACTTTACAATCCAGGAAACAGTGTATACCATCTATGGACTGGAAAAGTCAGTGACCTACATTTTCCGAGTCACTGCACAATAATAAAATTGGCAAGTCCGAGCCTAGTGACGAGTCGGAACCTGTACTGGTTAAGAAGGAGGAGCCTAAGAGTCTTGAATTCGTTGAGGAGCTTAGAGACACCGTCATTGACCTTGGTGAAGATCTCAATCTAAGAGTGGTATGGAAAGGTGGTGATGGCTCAGAAACTGTAAAGTGGTACAGGGAAATGAATGGAAAGAGGGAGGAGCTCAGAGGTGACTTGGAAACCAGAATTGCCAAGGTCACCAGAAAAAGATTACAGATTGAAGATGAAGGTACTTATGAAGTGGTAATCAGTGGCTCCAGGAACAAGATTGTTTCCAGGTGTACGATCATCGTCAAGGAAACGATTAAAATCCGTGTACACTCTCTAGAAGAAGTGGAGACAAGTGTGTACAACTATAAACTTGAACTGGGTTCCAGTTTCGATCTTAAAGCTTCCATCACTGGTCATCCATGTCCAAAGATTAGGATTACCAGAAATGACACAGAATATGAATACTGGAAGGTTGTCGACAACACTATCCTGATCCAAAGAACCTGCGAGAAACGAGACGCAGGGAAATATGTGATTTCCGCTTCTAACCAATTGCAAAGTGAACGGGTAACAATACACGTCTCTGTAATAGATACGTCAATAACTGCTCCAGAAAGACCCGGACCACCTGAACCGCCCTTTATTATTACACCTTCTTTACACTCATATTCATTCAGCCTTTCTTGGAACACTCCACTTTCCGATGGAGGATCTCCCATTACAAAATACAGCATTGAGCAGAAAACATCCAGGCAGAGTTGGCAAAAGCTGGCAGATGTGCTATCGACTTCGTACACTGTCCAGGATCTCAATGAACGGGTACAGTATACGTACAGGGTCGTGGCGGAGAATGCTGTTGGAAAATCAGATGCGCTTGTGAGCGACACCGTGAATATTCTTGAACTCCGGAAACTGAGATTGCCACCTCCTGAGCCTCCATTTGAAATCACTGGAATGACCAGCACGAGCTTTACATTGCGATGGAATGAGCCCAAGAAGCCCAATGATGTTGTAGGCTACCTTGTAGAGAAACGAGAGCAGGGCAAGAAAGCTTGGCAAAAATGTGGGGAAACTGGTACCAATACTGTTGACATTGCCGGATTGAGTGCTGGAGTGGGTTACCACTTCAGAGTTTGTAGTGTCAGCAGCGAAATGGAATGCAGTGAGTTCCTGATGGTACAAGAGGACTTGATTGTAATTGGAAAGCGAATCAGTAAGGAACTTTTAAATAAATCAATAGTTTATGGGTGATTATAATCTCTTTTAAAATTAATTGATTATTTTTAATAGCCCCACCATCGCCACCACAAAATCTACAAGTATTGGCTGTAACTAGCCGATCTGTGACAATACAATGGTCTCCCCCAAAATCTACTGGAGGTGGAGAATTGACTGGCTACATTCTTGAAAAGAAACTTGAGGAAAGTAGTACCTGGGAGAAAGTCGTTACACTCGAGACATCTGTGACCCAGTTCCAGATTAGTAACCTTAGGGAAAGGTCTGTATACTACTTTAGGGTATTTGCAGAGAATGCCGTTGGTGTCAGTCAGGCTTGCGTTAGTGGAAGGGTTGTCCTCAAAACTCATGCCAGTAAGAATTTGTTTCGCCAAAATGATTTGAAATAATTTTTTTGACAAATTTAATTTAATTTTTAAATATTTTAACATCAGCCCCTCCATCACCACCAACGGCTCCATTGGAATCAAGACAGATCGGCTTAAATACTGTATTGATCGAATGGGGTATTCCAGAATCGGATGGTGGAGCACCCATCGAAGGGTACGTTATTGCCATTAAAGATATTAGCAAGACCATGTGGATGGAAGTAGGTCAAGTAGGCGCAGATGACCAGAAGCTCACTGTAAAAGAACTCCAGGACGGACACGAGTACCTCATCAGAATTTTTGCCAGGAATGAAATAGGACTGAGCGAACCTCTGGAGAGTGAGGAACCTGTCAGAATATGCAACGCCAAATTAGGTAAAAGCAAAAAATAAAAGCGAAAGTGATTTATCTAATCTTGACTGACGGCTTAAAAAATTTCTTTTTTCTTTCAGACCCATCAGCTCTCTCGGCAGCAACCGCTGCTCACGATGATGAGGTCACTACAGAGAAGGAAACACCTTCACTTAGTCTCACCACAGAAACTACAACTTCCTGGATGAGGGAAGCTGGTATGGATGCAGACATTAGGTTCTACTCCAGATCAGCACTGCTTCGGCGAAACGAGTACTTCTTCAGGATCTGGCATTATGCCAAAGAGTTGTTCAAATAAGAGATTTTTTTTTCCGGAGAGATGATTATTTTTGCTGGAGTGTATGCACTATGCATCCCTCGAATAAATAAAAATGTGCATATGTTTCATATACCTTCTTTCTTTGACAATAGAAAAACGAACGAAAATGCATATACAACCAATATCTTTATGAGTTACTACTATCTATCTATCTTGTTTTTGTTATTTGCCAATTGTAAATACTCGTGTACATAATATTGTCGTGGAGGATTAATAAATGTCGCTTTATTCTTTTGTGTTGTTCATTCTATTAACGAGGGTGTTTTCAAAATTTAAATTTTCATCATTTTCTTCAACGCATTGCATAAGTTCAATTACCTTGATGCGTAGTAGACAAAGCCAAGAAAGCACAAGATCATTGGGGCATTATGAGAATGACTACACGTTAATGCATATGCATTTACTTTCTCCAAACTAATGTCAAGGCCGTCAATCATGAATTATGCAAATAAATCTTCAAACAATTTTTTGATTTTTTTTCAAGTGTATGTGTTTGTGTATTGTATTTTCCAGAAAAACTTGTACAAACTTCATGATTCACAATTTAATAAACAAAAAGAAAAACATCAACAACATAAAACAACAACGATTATCTTTACATTAAAAATATTTTTGAAAAAAAACGCATTATTATTAATATATACATTCTAGTTTATGTATGTACAATGTTCTGTTTAAAAAAACGCACCATCCTCAAGACAAGAATAATTAAAAAACGAAAAAGCTACAGTCTAGCTCTTCCACAATTTTTTGGACTATTTTATGCACACAACAACACACCACCGACGTTCGAATAATAATTAAAAGTTTTTTGATTGTATTACAAAGAGATCAAAATAGTTCTTTTAAAACTTCATTTAGTTTTTTTTCCTTTCATTGTTTTCCTTTTAGCAGACCAACTTTTTACTGAGGTTGAGTGGGACAGTGTTCCCATCAACAATCTCGTCATCATCATCATCCCCTGTGGCGCCGCCCCTCATGATTATCGAGTGGAGTAACTCACTAGTGACCTGCTGGTCTTCAGTCATGTGCTTGGGCTTCTCGTTCAGTTTCATTGCCAGAGTGGAGTGCTGGAGCTGAAGTGGGGATTTGAACTGGTGGTGGGAGTAGTCACTTCCAGAAGAGGATGAGCTACTGGATGAAGTGTTTGAGGAACGGGGAGTTGTCAGTGCTGATGCTAGCTGCGGGTACAGCTGATGTGGAGGGGGAGGGGGTGGGCTCAACGTTGCCGATGAACTTGACTGAGGTCGGTACGGTGAGATGCTTGGGGAATAAGATGGGGGCGGGGTTGAGTTTGTAGCATAAGGAGAGGCTTGCTGTTGATGTTCCAACTTTACTGTTGGAGGTGCTGGCTGTTGAGGAGCCTTATCTGTTATGCTGTATCTGTTAAATTGATAAAAAAAAATACTAAATTAAATTTTCTATTCCAAAATTACTAAACACTTTTCCATTAAAATTGAAAGTTATAATGGTCTTTGTTCTTTGCTATCTCACCTGAACTTTTTGTGAACGCGATAAGCCTCGTTCATGAGCACGTTCGTGTCAACAATAGGTGGCGCTTGTAACGCCCTCTTCAGCACAGGCATATCATTTTTCTCATCGACCATATCCTCACTCCTCGCAGGACTAGAACAAGCGCCCGACTCAATACCAGAGTCTCCAGAAGGACTCTCCAGTCCCCTGGGGAAACTCTTGTACGGGCAGGATGTTCCACTCCCGTTGCTATTGTTACTCAGTCTCCTTGGGCTAATTGATACGGTATTGGAGGAGGATGAGGAAGATGAAGATGAACTTGACGAGTCATGGTGATGATGATGATGGTTATGTAGGTGGTTATTGTGATGGTGATGATGATGGTCAACGTAATTGTTTGTTTGTGGCATGTCCAACGGATCCAAACGAGTTTGATTGATTGTAGCGGGCTGTTG
Source organism: Lepidocyrtinus dapeste (assembly GCA_036850885.1). NCBI lineage: Eukaryota > Metazoa > Arthropoda > Collembola > Entomobryomorpha > Entomobryidae > Lepidocyrtinus > Lepidocyrtinus dapeste. The sequence goes on along the minus strand of JAANSQ010000943.1, from coordinate 1,625 downwards.
TTGTTGTTGCTGCTGCTGTTGTTGTGCTTGTTCGAATGCTTGCTCTTCCATCTTGAATGCGAGCAGTTTTTCTGAGTGGAGGGTGTTCAATGTACGCAGGTCCGGGACCTTGCGATCCAACTCTTGGACCACATACGCTGGGATCAAGGAATGAAGTGCTGAGCGCAAATGAGACTGGAGACGAGTCACAAGCTCCACATTCCGTAAACCGGGGCTATTTGATAAATAAAGATTTAAATATTTAAATCAAATAAACTTCAATTCAATGTTGTCAATAACATCAAGATATTAATCAATCAATTATCCACTCACCGATCAGGAGCCATGACAACCAGTGCACAAAATAATCCAATCTGTTCATCGCTCAATCCCAACTTGTTAAACTGCTCGGCAAACTTGAACATGCTGTCAAGTAGGAACCTCGCATTCTGATGCGCACTGATTGTTTCCCTCTCCAGCAGTTCTCCATTGATGCAAAGCATCGTATTGCCCTTGAACATACAAGCCAGTCGCACAAGCAGAATTTCAAATACTCCAGCTTTAAGCAATGTGACTTGGTCATCCTGAGAGAGGATTGAGAAACCAGGGAGACGCTTAGCAAACTCCACGACACCCCTGATGGCAGGGCTAAAGCGTTGGCTGAAATCTTCCGTTGTTGACTGTGGATGTGGATTCAACGGACAAGCCTATTCGAAAAACATATATATTATAATTTTTTTCCCCTGGAGAAAGCACTTCCAATAAAACTATAACATTGTAACTATACTCTCTAGTTGACTCACCAGAGTGATCTCATTCCTCCTTTCTTTCTGATTTCCATTCTGCCCTTGCTCTTCCTTCTTGATCAACGCGTTATTATAGCATTTCTGCACTTTATCTTTGGTGAACTCGCACGTTTCCATATGAGCGCGGATAACTGCAGTAGTGAGCTTGCTAGTATCCTCCAACTCTGCACTAAGCGCACGCTCGCTCACTTTCGCGTGATGGCTTTGCTGCATCGCCGCCAAGATCTTGGCTTTTTCGCGTTTCGGGACGCGGCCAAAACGCACAGCTACACGAAAAAGAAAAATCAAACAATGACATTATGAAACATGATCACACTAAAAAATAACTTGAAAAAAAACTCTCCCAAAAAACATGCACCAGAAACTATCGCAATATAATATCATCATTATTTCCCACTCACAATCATCATTAAACAACTGCGCGGCAGTAGCAGGCTGCCCATTAGCCTGAGCATTTTGCGTTATAAAACGCCTCTTAACTTTTGTCGGAGCGACCATCTTGCCTCAACGGATTTTCTTTGAGTATTTTCTTTTCAAACTAGACAAAACTATGTACTTATTTCTTTTTTCTCAGAGAGTATATTCCATTTCAAAAGCGTTTTCCTATAGAGAGCTCATTATATAATTTCATCCAAAGTCCATTTGATTTCCCTTTGAACTTTAAGTATCACAACAATTATATCACTTGATAATCATGGTCACCAAAAAAGCAACTCTCAAAACTTTTCAAGAGTCTCCAACTCCAACTCTCAACTCAACTACTTCAATGCACACTACTACTCTTACTGCTGACATAAGGAGCGGCAGAATAACTTTGACAAATTTTTCAAGACAAAAAAA
>JAANSQ010000942.1:0-17925 GCA_036850885.1 Lepidocyrtinus dapeste | reverse complement strand
ATGCAAATTTTATGACTTGTTTCTTCCTGTCGACAAAATGTTTACAGAAACAAAAGTTACTTACTACCAGTGCCAGGCGAAGTTGAAGCTGCCCATTTTCCATTTTCTCTCGTTACGAAGTAGGTTAAAAGGTCATATTAAATCTGCATTTTTATTTTTAGAATTAATGTTATATACTGTTTGCATTTTCAAGCTTTCTAGCGAGCGTTAGGTTTCGAACACAAGTTGACGTTGGACTACGATTGGTCTTTGCACTTTCCAACAAGAAGCAAACGTCTCTCATTTATCAAAATATATTGACCGCATGAGTCAATACAGTGTCACTAATACGAATAATTTGTAGTTAACTCCTACATGTATGCAAATCGGTAAATGTGTTGTTCCAAAGGAAACCAAAATTATTACATAATGAATAGTTAAGCTGAGTGCAGCATCCTTAAAGTTCAAATTGTAATGATGGTGGGAATGGATGAAAGAACTCATTTAAATAATACTGCTGCGCCTAATTATTTTTATATTGTATGTGCAGTGATAAAGTATGCTGGACCTAGTCCTTTCTTTGTTCTGTTAGTAGTGTAAGCAAAAGGAAGCTAGTTTTCTTCCCTGGTTAGTGTGACTCATTGAATGTATCATCGAGTGCAATGGATCTAAGCCGGGAAGAATTAAACATCTGTAAAGGGGAAAGTAGCGAGCGGAATGAAGAAGCAATGCTGTTGCGTTGTCCACGTTTTTCTTTACTTCATTTCAAGTCAGTTGCTTTGTAGTAGTAGCCTTGTTCAATTTTTAGTTGTTGTTGTTGCTGAATGAAATTCGACGTGTTTAACACTTTTATCATTTCAATTTTTAATTCTTTCAGTTAACTTACTAAATTTTTGGAAAGGTTACTTCAATAGTAAGTATTAAATCAAAATCCTTACTTATTTAACCCTTGACATTTATTAAAAAATTGCAAGTCACATTGATATACAAATAGAATTTGGGAACATTGAAATATTTAAGTGAAAGTCGAAGCCTAAAGTAGAAATTCGTTTTTAGAAATATTATTAATATATTTTAATCATTTCAATTTAAATACAACCGATGGTAATAATTGTGAAGTATTTTGATAGTTTTTATTTTTTGTATAATTTAGTAAACATGTCCCAATCAAGACCAACTTCAGCAGGTTCAAACCCACCTGCGGGATCCGCCGTGTCTTCGGCAGCCTCACTAGAACTGGTTGACGAGGATGCGTTGTTACACACTTTCGAACCCGTTGCACACAATCTAGATCCGAACTTTCGTTTGACCAACTACACCGAGCTTCGCGGATGAGGGTGTAAAGTCCCTCAGGAAGTTCTCAATAGACTTCTCGAGGGGCTAAACGGAGGTCCTGTTAATCAACACTCCTCCATACACTCTCACTCAGAATTGCCTAGCCTAGGTTAATTAAGAAATTTATCAGCAAGTTTGCGTTTTGTTGATTTTCGATAACTTAAAAAAGTAGTAAATCTCACAGAACACTTTTGAATGTATGATTTGTTATTATAATTACATTTTAGGTATAGGGATGGATGCATCAGTCACTCCTCTTAAACACTCTGGGCTTTGTCTAGTCCAAACTACAGACTTCTTTTATCCGCTTGTTGATGATCCTTATATGCAAGGTAGAGATTAAAAAGATAAAACAGGTCGTTTGTCATTATTTTCTCCATTTTCAAGTTTCTGCAACGGAATTGCTGTGCTTGTGATTCCTACTAAATTACTCCTTTATTAAATATTTTTAGGAAAGATTGCTTGTGCTAATGTTCTCAGTGATCTCTACGCGATGGGAGTTACCACATGTGATACTATGTTAATGCTTTGTGGCGTTTCCAATAAACTGACTAATGAAGAAAGGGACGTTGTGATTCCGTTGCTGATGAGAGGTTTTAAAGTTAGTTTATATATCTCACTTAATCCAAACTGTACTTGGATACTATGTTCAATAATACGTTAAAATGATGATCTCAAGGAATTACCGTTTGATTTTAAATGATACTTATTCCACTGGCTGCTTTTTTTTCCTGATTATGTATTGGTTCGAAGAGTAACCTTCCTTGATATCCTTAAATGTTGAGCGTTTATAAAAAGTTTTTTCTTTCGGTAGGATGCTGCAATCGCTGCAAACTCGAATGTGTCTGGAGGCCAAACTGTATTAAATCCTTGGATAACTATAGGAGGAGTGGCTACGTGTGTCTGTCCACCACATGAAATCATCATGTAAGTCATATCAGTTTCATGAATCCGTGATAATTTGAAATCTAAAATGGCATTTAGTATTTAGTTTGGCGTTGTTATGATTGCAGTAACTTTGTTTAATTACTTTCTTTACAAGGCCTGAAAACGCGGTCCCTGGAGATGTATTAGTTTTAACTAAACCCTTAGGGACACAACTCGCTGCTCTTGCTCATCAATGGCTGGACGTTCCAGAAAGGTGGAATAGAATCAATCTGGTGGTAAATGAGCACGATGTGAAGAAAGCCTACAGCCGAGCAATGGACTCTATGGCTAGACTGAATTATATGGGTAAGTCGCTAAAAAGGATTGACTCAACATATTCTTTGTTACATAATGATGAACCCACGGAATTACCGTTTGATGCCACATGATACTTATTCCAATGGCTGCTTTTTTAGTATCTGATCGTCTAGTTTTTTAAAAGAGAAAATAGAATTAGTGAGAGCATGATTGATTTAAAATGCATTCTGAATCGTTCTAATTCTTAGCGGCGAAACTGATGCACAAACACAATGCACATGGGGCCACAGACGTGACTGGTTTTGGCCTGTTAGGTCATGCTCAAAACTTGGCAAAAAGCCAAAGGGGGGAAGTAGCATTTACCATTCATAATCTGCCTGTCATTGCAAAGATGAATTCAGTTTCTAAGGCATTCGGGAATCAGCACAAGCTGCATCAAGGAATCATGCCGGAGACATCTGGTAAGAATCAAATTATAAATCACTTCATCTGTTTCCCTAATATGAAAAACGGTAGTAGTTCATTTATTTATACCTCTTATTGTGCCTGGTATTTATAGGGGGGTTATTGATCTGTTTTCCAAGAGAGCAAGCTGCCAACTTTTGCAAAGAAATTGAGCGCGAAGAGAAATATCAAGCGTGGATCATTGGTATCGTGGAACGAGGAAATCGTACAGCTAAGATTATTGAAAAGCCACGTATAATTGAAGTGCCTCAACAAGAAACTATGGGGGCTTTATGGTAGTCCTGTTGCCTTAGAGAAGACATTAAACAGATGAACGTTTGTATAATATCAACTCCTTGTTAGAATTTATTTATTTTTAACAGAAAATTATTAATATCTATTAATGCAAGCTTTGTAGAGGCATTTGTAACGACAGAAATCACTCATTATTTGGAATAACCTAATGCCGGTAATTAAGTATTCACAATTATGTTTCATCATAATATTTCGTTTGCCTTGCGGTTGCAGTTGTACGTATGGTAGTTTATTTGTTAAGTTGTTATATGTATCTTTGCGTTTATCGTGTCATCATCAACTGATTCGATTGTGATCCCATTTTTATGATTGGTTCAGGGGAAAGGGTTTTCACCTGCCCTGATTTCATGATAAATTCTCAAATGCGAGATAATCGAATATAGTTGTTAAGAGTTGCTGACGCTATGTGACACCGGTGCCTTCAGAAGTTTTAAGTTTTTCGTTAATGCAGAGAGGTGTAAATATTCAAATTACGTACTTGGTCTGGTACCAGCGAAGTACTGTAACTTACTGTAACTGTAATTCTTTATAAAATTTGCTGCTGAAACACATTCCACTCGAGTATGTTAAAATGCTTACAAAAAAAACAATAAATCGCTTATTTTGCAAATAAAGGGGATTGAATTAGAAGGATTCCTTATTTATTTCTCTGTTCATTTGTAAGTTCAGCTAAAATAAAACGGAATGTTAAAAATAAACTTCCTTAATTACGCTTAAACGATAGGCTTATGACATCATGAGAGAACGAGCGTGCTTGAATATATTATCGAATATTAAATCATTTCTGGTGTAACAGTTCCCATGCAACTATCATTGTAGTAATGTCAAAATGTCCTTAACGTTAAAAACTATGTTTACTCATAAATTGTAATTTCCATCAATCAGCATCTCCAGGTTACAGAATACAATTTTTCAATATGGCTTCTATTAAAATCACAGTGTATATCGTTTTAAAAAAGAGTTTTGCTTCAAAAATCAATAATGTTTTCTCTTTCCTCTCTTTAACATCAAACTCGTCGAAATGTAGGCCTCATGTTATCCATTGTAAAGGCGGATGTATAGTATAGTATTGTGTGAATGTGTACTCAGGAATGTTAAAATGGACGTTAATGTAATTGTGATTTGTTTCGGGAAATTCCATACATTCTGAACCTTACTTTAAATAGAAAATCCAGTCGTAGAAGTAAACTCGATTAGATTTACAGTTAAATAAATTCCGTGATTTTGCTTATAACTAGATACACCTACATACACATAAGCACCATAAAACTTGATTACAGGAGAAACGAACAGGATGATAACAATGAAAGAGATTCAGCATCAACATTCGAAAGTGTTTAAATTGGACCAGTACGCAGGAGGATGCAACTGAGTTTACATAGCAACGGGGTCTTCTTTTACACTCCACTCCGAAATTTCGGTAATTAGGGAATAAGTAGACTTGTCCAATCTTATTGGCCGGTTAATGCATCCGACAGCGCAAACCAGTCTCCTGCAGTCTCCGCTGAGAACCTAAGAAAAACCCATGGAGATAATCAGTCTTTTTCAAACTTATTTATTAAGTCGGGCGTTGAAATGTAGGAAAACGAATGAAAGATAAGAAAGGAAGAAGGATACGAAACAACAAAGAGGAGAATTGCTCACATTGCTTGGTTTTTGGAAAGCAATTTGTTTCTTAATTTGTTTTCATAACGTTTTTGTTTGTAATTTTACTTCATGGGACGGTGGGTAACGTATGGTGTTTGAAGGAGTGTAGGTTTATTCTCCATCACGCGAACTAAGAGATTGTCTATGTAATCTTCCATGTCATTCAACTTCTGCTTTTGATACTCAAGGGTGTTTTGTTGCTTCATCAACATTTCGATTAAATCCTGCGTTGCAAGCATTAATTTAAGTTTTAAATCCTGTAATCAATTGTAACATTACTAAATTTGAAAAAACATTTGATGGATTACCTCACGGGATTTGTTTTCAAACTTTTTAACAATCTCCCGCGGCAGTCGAGTTTCTTGGTGGGACTCTTTCTGTCTTATTGGATTTGTTATCCCAACAGGTGTCCACTTTTGATTTGGCACTTCGTCATCGTTGTTTGCTGGTGACAGAGAGAAAGAAAGGGAGAATATATATGTATACTTAATGAGATCAATAGTCGCTCAAATTTATTTTATTTTCGTAACTAACCGTGTTTCGTTGGGGTGACCAAGGTGGCAGCTGGAGATTCCTTGCTCATGCTATTGTTAGTCACGACAATAGGCTTCTCTGGTTCATTGAACTCCTTGGGTTTTTCTAGTTTCTCTGGTTTCTTAGCTGTCTCTGAAACGTTGCTCAAACCCATGCTATTGTTATTTATAAGTGGTTTCGGAGCAGGTTTCGGAGGATCATCTGCAGGTTGAGGTTTCACTTTCTCTTCTTGTTTGGTAACTACGGGTGATTGCCTCGGTTTGGGCATTGGCACAGGATCTTTCTCTCTTGCAGAAGCTGTCGGATTTGTTGCTACTGGAGCCGTAAAAATACTTTGGAATGTTGGCTTTAATAGAGAGTCTCCTTTCAAACTGGAAGAATCTTCTTCATCAAGCTCCTTAACCTTTGTATCCTCCTTTTCCAAGTTGTAGCCATTTCCAATAGAGTTTCTAGCTACGGTGCTTTTGGATGCTGCTTCTAAACAAGTTAAAATGCAACATCAAGTTCATGCTGAGTTTAATTTTTGCATTGGCATTCATGTGACAATATATTTTATTACTGTCAAGTATATTCTGCCGCCCAAACAATTTTGTTTCCCAGTCATCAATAGGACCAGTGCTCCAACGTTCTGGTTTCTCTGGTGGTGGATCAGAAGTTCTGCTTGGTTTTACTGGAGGCGGAGTTGCATAGTTTCTTCTGAGAAACTCTCCTCCCCCAAGATTCTCCAATGAGCCATCTCTCGGAGTGCCTAGGGCAACCTGAGACACACTGAGGGAACTGTGGCTGCTCTTATGTGAGAGTTCGTCAAACTGAAAGATAATTGAAGAAGTTAAATAAATTCCATACTTTGCACAAATCCTATTGTTTCGATGATTCTACAATACTTACTCTAAATTCATCTTCATCATCACTAATTACTCCAGGATCAGCATCCGTTGCTGGTTGCCTAGAATGACTCAGATTGGTTGAATTGTTCGTATACGTCAGTTGCTCGGGAATAGCACCAAAACTGTCATCATGTCGCTTTTTGTGCCCGCGACCAGGCAAAGTAGACACCTTATTGACTTTGTTTCCCACAGCTTTTGCAAAGCTTTTCAGTCCTTTTTTGTCCCCCTTTCCTTTTAAGCTCAAAAGACTGCCTCCTACCAAAACATAATTTCAGATAACACAAACTTGTATCGAAATTCTTCATTTTCAAAAAACGCCGAATTTTTACCAATGGAGTTTCCAACTTTGTTCGTCAGTTGTCCAAAGGAAGCACGGATTCCATCTTTTTTTAGTTCACTCAAGCTCCCCGCAGCCGTTACTCCAGACTGCACTGTAAAGCTAACGCGAACTTCAATTTCTCCTCTGTAGTTGGTTTTATCCTGTCCTGGTTTGCATTTCAGATTATACCAGCGATTCTTTGGTTTGTCGTATACATCAAAGTCACTCAATGGAATGGACACTTGGCCCAAAAATTCATCTCCGATGAAGTTGCGATGAAGAACGGTAAGCACAATTTCAGCTTTATTTCCATGTCGTGGAATTGCTCTTTGTTTTTAAGAAATACAGTTTTTTAGACAACCTAATTTTTCATTAGTAACATAGAAAATACTAAAGAAAAGTTTAAATTATGTTTTGCTTACAGCTCGCATTCCTCATGCCACTCAATTGGATCCGTGGCTCGTTCTTTAACTGAAGTCTGATATTTTTCTTTGCCCAATGAAATAGTCACGAAGGCGTCGTTTGTTCCTACAAGATGAAACATTTGTGCATGATTCATGATAAAGTGTCCTAACGCATAAACTAGAAATATTATATTTGGCAACTTCATGTGCAGATTATTACCATTTTTTCCTTTCAGGAGGATACCTTTCGCTCTCTGAACTGCAGCCATGAAATGAAACGAACGATCATGTTAGGAGGGATACTCTTACTTTGTTCTACTATATAGTGGAATTGCAAAAAAAATGTAGATGGGGGTTACCTGTAACTTGAACATGAGTGGGAGTCCACATTGTTACACCCCTATTGTGGATGATTCTTTCCTGGAGTATTTAAAGTGGAAGAGGCGTTTCCTTCTTTTTTATTTGAGTAAGACTAGGAAAATTGCCGATGTCTATTGTCGAAGTAAGTTTTCTTTAATGGAATGCAAATCCTTGCTATCAAAAACTAATCTCAGGATTTGTTACGTCTTTTTCGAAACTAATCGTAAGCTCCTGGTATTTAGAAGTCACCCGTGGTCACATTTTTTGAAAAAAACTGGAAACACTCATTTCGTTTATATTTCTTGTTTTTATACTCCACACTCGGATCAAAGAAGCATTAATTTAATTATCCTGCCCTATCTGTCTAGTGTTCATTGCTTAGACAGCCCAGATTTCCATACATGGAATGCGGTAGGACGGATCACAAGATAGACAAACTGTTTGAACCGATATATATATCGCGATTGTAATTGGTTACGACGTTCAAACAGAACACGGTTGTGGGTTTATAGAGCATATACGCCTTCTTTAGGTTTAGGTGCGACACCAAAGTAATCAACTTAATCACGAAAATTGAAACAATCACTACAGAATGCCCGCTTAAGAAAGGCACTTACTTTTCAAGAATATGGTCCTCCTACTTAAGCGTAGCACAATCACAATTTTCGAAAACTGGTTCCATTCCTACTGATTCTTATGTAAGGCCTCAGTAGATTCCTTTCTTTATGAAACACATTTTCGTTGTATAAACATTTTAGGAAACCATTTCATTTTTCATGTTCATGTGAATCGCAGATGGAGTGTAGTGTACTGTTCCTTTATGTTCAAGTTTTTGCCAAATAATCTCCTCTTCTACTATTAATTCACTCTGATTGTATTATTTTAATTTTATGTAAACTCCCTGTGAGTTGATAGGCGAAAAAATTCTGAGTACTTTTTGAGCATCACGTACCTCAGGTATCGCAGTCGGCACGTCAATCAATCAATTAATTTACGAAATGAAATCATTATCCTCATTCTTCGCACTTGTATTTTATTCATTTATATTCTCGTTTTTGCATAAAACGCTTGACTTTATTTATTTCTTGTGAGTTAAAATGAAACATTGATTTGTCGATTACATTCCTTTCTTTGTTACGCTACGCTACGGAAGGAAGGAAGAAAAAGAGAGGAAGGAACGAAACGAACGTGTTCGATACAATGCGCAAGCTTCATTAAAAAAAGGTGATGGGATCACAAGCAAAAAACTATCATCACTTTCAAAACCAGCAACAATACTAACATTAGTATTGTATTTTGCACTTTTTTGTTTCTATGTACCAAATATCCTTGTAAAAGTTCTTTTTAGGGGAAAATCAGTGATGCAGATCAATCACATTCACGGATTACGTAAAAACATCCAATATTAGGTTGGTTGGTCGACTAGCTAAAGCTAAAGCCAGGATAGGATGATCTCCTTCAGATAAAAAACAAGTGTACTCCCACACACTGAAAAAAATATAATATGAAACATGATCTTATTTTGTGTTACTCAATATTCTTACGATAATACTATTTTTTCTAGAAAAATGTAGACAATAAAACACCCTGTTCTTGTACAATTTACAAAACATGTTCAGCACTAGAAAAAAGTGAATAACATATGTAAACTTTGAAAATTCTCAGTCAAATTGTGAAAGATACAACTCAATCAATCAATCACATCATGTACTTTAAACTAGAGCAAAAATAATGTGTTGCAAGTTGCAGTAGAACTTCAAGAATAATGACTTCATCAAAAGACAAGGCCCACGACCCACCCACACGTATCAGGCTGACAAAACTAAAAGTATATCTGCATTTGCAATATTTACATTAATTGCAAGAGTATTTTTTCTAGTATTCTTTCTGAAAATCACATTTTTAAGGTCTTATTAATATATTCAAAAATAGATACTAAATAAAATCCAAGGATCAATCATAATATTTGCGTTTGAAATGAAGCCTTCGCAAGAAGTTCATTTCTTCATGGTTTGTTTATCACTAAAATGTTATCTAAAAAATGCTATCGTTTTTATCATGTACATACCATACATGTGCCATGGGGATTCGTTCAATGAAAACAATTCTCTGATTAATACCTATGATTAAAAATTTAGCCGTTTATTGAGCTAGTGAGCGCGCGCTCTCTCTCTCCCTCTCGGTTAGTTTTTATGTTTGATGAAAAATAGGTACTAAAATTTTTCATCAAAGATATTATAGAATATTCTTTGCTCGCTATCTAGGCAAATGAATGCTTATTCTTCTATAAATTATGAAAAAATCTTTAATCATGTTCGCCTACCCTTTCTATAGTTATTTAAAAGTATGGTTCGCGATTACAATCAGATCACCATATTGATTACTTGATTAACTCTGACGGAGCAAGTCAATAAGAAATAGCTAAACTTTGGAATTTAAAAAATATAAAAGGAACGCCACCGCCAAACGGTACAATAGCCATGTTGATAATAATAAAAACTCAAGAAAAATTAATTATTCCTAATTTGGTAGGCAACAGTGCTCACAAAATTACAAACTTCAATCACTTTTCGTACAATCAAGAACTGACATCAAACCAAGCGGACAAAGGATGTGAAATATTTTAGAGACAAGGGCACATTAAAATGTGATTTGTGTCAAGATGTTTGTACTTACAATTGTTTCTTTTATGTTGATTCTTTACTTTGAGACAATAAAACTCACATGTCTTTTGTACACGGCTATGGAAAATATTGGCTGGGGCTAAAATATTCACCGCCAATACCAAAGGGGACCCTTCTATTTTTGGGGGGAGGGGGTCTATATCTTTACCTTGACAAACAAACAGCCAGGTTAAGATATATACGACCCCTAAAATATAGAAGTATAAAGCAAAAAGATTCGAGTTAGAGTAGGAATGTTTCTTCAGGTTAGTCTATGATGTTAAATTAGGTTAGGTTTACTAAAGTTTCGCAGTGAGTTCTGTTTTGGACAGGTTTGAAATCTTAAGCTTAGGTCAAGTTAGTTAGGTTTGGTTCGTAGGCATGGATTGTTTGGGGTCAAAATTCTGCTAAATTTCAGACAGTAAAAAATTCATAGGAGGGCCCCCCTTCTACGAACTTAGAGGATGTGTATATTCACCCTGACTACTGTCAAGGTGAAGACATACACCCCGATCACCAAAGAGGCGACCCTCCTACTTTTTTGGAGTGTCTATCTTGACCCTGATCGAAAATAGGCTTATTTTATAAAATATATTAATATTGTATTAGTTTATGAAGTAACTAAGGGTTTCTTTTTATTTTTATATTTTCAATAGAGTGAATCTTCTCTAAAGTTACCTACCTAATAGTTGAACTCCCAGTATAATTGCAGAGTAATTTGCGCCCTTCTGCATAAATGCCTTTATTAAGGAACCTCGTTAAAATTGCCTGATTTACATTCCCTAGCGGTGCAGTTCCACTGTTTTATAATTATGTTGTAATCAGAATAAAAGCGCTTGTCTTTAACTCCTGAATACGGGACGAAAACTCGTAAAATGAAGCTTCGTTGACGGAAAGTTTTGTGTTTTAACACAAAGATTTATTTTGCGAGGAAAATGCTTATCAGATCAAACTCCAACTGTTTTTCACCCAAATTCTAGTAAACATTTCCTCATTTTACGTATGATCTTTCTTTGTAGTTCTCTTGCTTCTTCTCATGTAATTACGCTACTTAGGGAAGAATGCTAATTGTGGTGTACTTAATGATACTAACGCCGAGAAAGTCATGTCTATGAACAAGCACGATCATGATTCATTGCTGTAACATGTATTTTATTAGTGATATACTTACCTAAAAATGACTTTATTAGAACCTCTCCCCTGATCTACACTTTTTTCTTATAGGTTTATTTTCCCAAATTGCGAAAAGTTAGTACACCGCACAACACAAAAGGTAATGATACCAACAAAGAACAATTATCATTCAATATTCACATAAATTGTGAAGCAAACTTGTCTGCCAGCAGGTGTATGAGTACAAACTAGCGGTGTAAAATGTCACTTTTTAACTGTATCCCTAACAGCACTTTTTTCACATTGAGCTATGTAGATTCTTTCCACTTCAGTCCTTTTTCTCATGTGTTCTTGGTTTGTGCACTTTGTTACTGATAATGCTGGTTTTGATGGGTATGGGTATTTACCAATGATGATGATGAGTCTTCCCTGAGCTCTCCGTTTGTCTGATAAAAAATATGTGTTTTTGTTGTTGTTTCTTCACTCCCTCGTTGATTACTGCGAGTGCAACTATGTCTGTGACTAAGCCAAACAAAATGTTTGTGAAAAATTTCAGTTAAGGCTATGTGTATGAATTTCAAAAAATCAAATGTTTGTATTGAGATAAAAAAAACTATGATGAATAACGACTTTAAGTAAATTATTTGACGGGCGGAGGATGAGTAAAGAATTTGATTTTTAAGGGAAATATCAATGCATTAGCTTATTAGTCTTTTTACTGCCTTCCTATACTGCTGTATATTTATGTATATGGTAATTTGTACGAGGTTTAATTTTACCTGTGTATGCATGCAATTACATTGATAAAGATAAAAAACGACAATGACTCTGGTTTATACTTACGATATGATATTGATGACTGGTCAACCTAGAGAGTTTTCTAATTTACTTTATGCCGAAGAAGAACTTTTTTTTTCTTATTCTGCGTCTTTAGTAGATGTGTTCAGTTAGTCAATGGCCCTAGAATACATGCATGGGCTGCCAGGGAAGAAAAGCACCTGAGCCAAGCCAGGCCAGGTAGGTTAAGCATGACATGGCATGTAAAACCTCCCGTGTATCTACTACCTTGATTAAGTTTTTGATAAAAAAAGGTAAGTCTTGCAAGGCAAATGTCTTTAGTCTTTAGCAGAAACTGTTTCATGTTTGTGCATATATATGAAGGGAAGAAAGATGACTAACTAGCTGCAAGAAGAACATAGCTTTGATTTGTTTCGTTTGCTAGCTTATTGCTTTGCTTTGCCAGCAGAACGTGCAGCATAATGGATTATGCAGATTGCATACAACTTAAATTGGCGTTTAATGGATCTGACTGAACTAACTACACAGGTTGCGAATGCGATCATGTCTTAGTTGGCTTCTTCGACGAGTCGAGACATAGAGTTTGTGTAGTCATAAGTTGAGAGGAATTAGAACGAGTACGTGGAAGAAAGACCAAAATTTTTGTAGGCTCGTTTCATGATCATTTTATGTATGTTTATGACGGTATTAAATTTTTTAGAATTTTTTCTCCTGCCGTTATGATATGATATAGTTGATATAGTACTTATAGTAGTAAGCTTTAACCTTATTTTCGTACGAATTTTTTTCGTCTTTCTTTCTCTCCTCGGTGCAATTAGTATAATAATAAGAATATTAAAACAGGGAAAAAATTTAATGTGGAGGAATGCGTGGTGGATATTATGGTTGTACCATTATTTTCCTAAAAATGAAGAAATAGTCATGATGACTATATTGTGTTGTATTGTTGGCAATAGGTTTTTGTCTAATTTTTGCTTGAGGTACTTTCCCCCCATGCGTTTTTGTAATTTCTTGCGTAGAAACTCTTAGAGGGATATCACTTGCTTTTGTAGACAAGGAGGATATGCTGATCACTGATCACGATCATGATTTAGGAGGAATGAATGGAAAGGTTTGTTCGCTAGAAAAGTGGCTATTTTATCTGCCGACGACTCCTTCACTTAAAGTCAATAAAAGGCTAATCAAATCAGTGTAAATGCCAAAGAAGGCAACACTTTTCCTTACCCATCCGCTCTGCCATCATCCTCATCATCAGGCCATTATAAAGGCTTTATATTATGGAAGCAGATGGTGATCCTAAAACCAAGTAAGTGCTCTTCTATTTAAAAAAAAGGTGGAAAAGAATAATAGCCTGGGATGGGATCGATATGACGACAATGTGAAAAAATGATAAAAGCTTTGAAAAGTACATAAAACATATCCGCTTGGCTATTACACTTACTCGTTTAAGTGCATTAGCACAGATCTATGTCAGAGTATGAATCATGAGCTCATTCTTTTAAAAGTGAAACATGCGCAGAATTTTTTTTACTGCGGCTCGTGAAAGGAATTAATTTTTTTTCTTTAGAAATTTTGATGAGTTTTCAAAGGAAAATGCAGAACACATTTTTTCATAAAAAAATGACATTTGAAAATCACTAGGACTTCTAGATCTAGACGGAGCCGTCATCAGTAAAGTTTATAGAATAAAAGGGAGGTGTGCCACAGTAACAGCAAGAGAGGGGAGCAGCATTCAATTGGATTTAAATGAAAATTGTTTTCCAACATTATCATTTAAGTGCGATGTTATAAATAAAAGGGTTGAAAATTTTTTTTGGATTGCATTTGTCAATGCCAAGTTTCTCTCGGTATTGTTCACGCGTTTATTATGTGATACAATGATACTTAACGTTTTTTGCACGGGGCGCCTACCCATTCGCTTCACGGTTGGCTAAAAAGTTTGGCCCACTACCTTGATATCGTGCTTCAGTCACGTTGACATATTTATTTATTCAAAATGGAGTAAGTAAGTGGGCAGTATCAGCAATCAAAGTCGACCTGACAAAAAATCATTTTATTCATGCTAATGCTAACTATTTAAAATTTACTGTTTCAAAATTTTTTCATTAGGTCAAAGTAAAAAATAAGTATTCGTTGGGGTATTATTTTGCATCAAGATACTTTACTATTCTACCTATTCTTAACAAATTCATTCACTCCGAAAAAGAAAATTTATTCAAAGAAAATTATTTTTTCATGAGGCTCAACTCTGGCCAATGTTGACAGGATATTAGAGCTCTGAATGATATCATTTGAAATACTTAAAAACATCTTCGTGAGATTTTGCTCTGCACATTTATGCCTGGGTGTAACGGAAGACAAAGAAAGATGAATATGGTTTATGTATTATATTAGAAGTAGATTATTGAGAACATGTTACGCAGTCTCCGACTTCATTTCATTTTGCTCTAATGCAATTTGGCTATTCCTTTTTAAATATTTGAACAGAGTGTTTCAACATTGAATAAGAGTCAATAAACTACAGCTAGACAAAATCAAGTCATGATATTACTGAATTACTTACGGCATATTTTTTTATAAAACAAAGTGAAGCGTGAGATAAGCCACATCTCTTTTGTGCTTTATGATTGGAATTTTAGACTAAGCAGATATCTAACATTTCGCATATTTCTTTCAGTTCCATATCCATGCACATTTTTGCATCTTCAGTATGCTATAATAATAATATTCGTCTAATCATAGTGGTACATGCATTATGTAGTATGCATAAAATATGGTGAATTCGTAAATTCTACCTTCATACTAAACTTCATGAATCATCTCATAATAATAGCATCATAAACATTATTCTTCGTTGCTGTTGAAAAATCCATTTAGCAAAATCCTCACGATCTGGTTCAAATAGTTTATACCAAGGCTATGTTTAAGTTTAATACGCAATTCCATTACACCACATGCGATAGCGATACCATGCTCATCATTCATCCGAAAAATGAAATAGCAAAATTTAAGCAACGCAAGTAACATAATTCTGTTTCCATTGTCAATTTTTCAACATTTCGATAGATAAAATAGCCTTTTCGACAAACAAAACAAACATGTTTGCCTAACATCATTTATGTGATTCCACCTAAATTGGTGATTCATTTGCCTTATGCTGAAAAACGAGCTTTTGTTTTGGCCTATTCCGTCATTCCGTCCTTCTGGCCTGAATGAATTACTTATGTAAGCTACTTGATGGATTTTCTCTACTACATTTTATAATATTTTCGAATTATAATTCATTCCTTTGTCGTAAATACTGATATATCATATTTAACACCAGAAGTTGGTAATTTTAATTCGTTTTTAAGCTCTCATTTGTCAGTCATTCCTTTCATAAGTATTTTCCATAAAGTTTAAACGAAATTCGTTAGAGACATGTTGAATTTTAATTCTTTGCAAATCTTCAGACTTTGAAATCCCGTTCTCTATATTTTTGTACGTGTCGTTTGCTTGGAATAATGTTAAAATTCCCATCAGCTTCTCAGTTTTGGAGTGAATATAATTTAAACCAATTTTTTTAAAATAACTGATTCAAACACATGTCCATTTTATCATTTTCAGCGAGGTACCTCGCTACATTCTTTCGAGTTTTGCCTTGAACGCTTCATTAAAAATGTGACAAGTTTTAAGCTCATTCTTCTCAGTTTTGGAGTGAATATAATTTAAACCAATTTTTTTAAATAACTGATTCAAACACATGTCCATTTTATCGTTTTCAGCGTGGTACCTTGCTACATTCTTTCGAGTTTTGCTTTGAACGCTTCATTAAAAATGTGACAAGTTTTAAGCTCATTCGCTGTATTTTTAAAACGAGTAGAAATCCACGCTCATTTTTATGTGTTCAGTATGGTGTAGGAGATGTTCGACCCCCACAAAAATTACCGGTTCAAATGAAAACAAAACCGGCAAAGTATATTTTGTAATGAGATGGCAGTTATGAGGAGGATACGTAGTTNTATTTTTAAAACGAGTAGAAATCCACGCTCATTTTTATGTGTTCAGTATGGTGTAGGAGATGTTCGACCCCCACAAAAATTACCGGTTCAAATGAAAACAAAACCGGCAAAGTATATTTTGTAATGAGATGGCAGTTATGAGGAGGATACGTAGTTAGTGCATATGCATGCATAATAAAATCTCGCTGGGCTGATGATGGCAGAGGAAGAATTTTTTTGTTCTCTCCTTGAATGACAATTACTCACTTCAATTCCCATCACCATTCGCAATAGCCTCAGCAGCAGTTATGTCTTTTGACCAATCTTAGTAATTACTATTATTATGAAATTACTATGAGGGCCGTGTTTTTACGTCGGATGTAATGTCATCACCATCGTCATCAAATCAATGCGAAATAACTATATAGCTGCGAACATTAGGTTGTATGCAATATGCTACAAAAATATCTAGGAAATGGAGAAAAATACGAGATTTTAGTCTCACGCAAAACTGCAATAGAAATTCTTTCCTTGTTGGCGTTATAGTTACTTCATTTGTAGCTGTTAACTCGAATTCTTTGCAACGGGATAGTTAAAGTAGACTTGAATGGCGAAGCTATTGCTTCTGGCACGAGAAACTTTTTTTTTGTTACGCATAAAAATCAAGAGAATTTTACAGGAGCCATTTTTAATTCACCTCACGTCTAATTACAACGCCCAGAAATTGAAAGTGCGTGGGAATGTGGTTTCTAAAGCCCGTTCTATGCACATTCCAGGAAAGAAGTATGAAATAAAAAGCAAACGCTTTGTTCAAAGATGATAACATTGAAAAAAAAATGTTTAAGTTGCTAGTTGTGCATGTTTCAGAAGAATTTTGTCTTAGAATGTATTTATGCGTAATGTAAAGTTCTCTTGCACTAATCGTCTTCAACAGCACTCATTTTTGAAAAAAAATAGCACGGAGTAAGGACCTTACGTGTACTGAACATTTTTATGTGTAGAAGAGAATGGTTTTGCGTTTTGTAGGATGGTAAACACTCACATTCTGTGTACCCAACTCAAACCCTTGATTCGTATGATGATGAGCCAAAAAGTTTAAACCTTTGCATAAAATTTGCCTGCCATGCAATATACCTATATATTTGATTCGCGAAAACGAGTATATCTCAAACATCTCAAATTGTATGCATAATGATTTCCGTTTTTACTGTATCCCCTGTTTACCTTGAGATACCAAGTTAACAATTAAGTAAAAGTTGAGTGTATCCTTTGAAACGATAAAAGCACGTTTACCTAAGCATATCCTTACGAACCAAAATGTTTATGAAAGCTGAAAGAAAAATCTTATAAGTTCTCATCGAAGAATTATTAATTATAAAAAGATATTCAATGTTTCAGAGGGATTGTTAGATAAGCATACATTGTCTCAAGACACCCCTTAAAATGGAGTTCAACCAACCATGCTCGTTTTCGTAGATTAATATCATTATTTTGCAATTCAAATTTTATTACAGAAGGCTCGAAGACACCATGCAGCCTAGAAAATCTACAGTCGTTAACTATCCATCCATGAAGTAGCATCCTGGTTCTCTCCTTTCTGCAATGAAAGTTTTACTATCGATTCCTTTAAATGTTCAAACATATATATATTTATTTCTACATTGACATACTTGATACTTAGCGGTGCAAAACTCCAACATCGTAAAAACCAACAAGGAGAGCTTTCAATTTTATTAACGAACACATTTCAATGAGTCATAAAATCCCTTGCAGCTGTTTTAATTTTTAGATAGTGAAAGTCTAGATGTTTGATATTTAGAGGAGTTCAGAATATTTAAATTAACAGATAAACCTACATTTTATGATCTCACCTTAGCTAAGTACGCTGATGCACCTTTTCGCACGAAATGAAAACTTTGAAGTCCAATATCTTCGGCCTGAAGCAAGTAACGACCAAGTACT
>JAANSQ010000941.1:0-17934 GCA_036850885.1 Lepidocyrtinus dapeste | reverse complement strand
ATGGCCATAGTCTCTTCAGCGTCTTGGCTCTCTCTGGCGGCATCATTGCAAGCCAAAACGAGCTAAAAAAATATTCAATTTGATTAATCAAAAGCCAAAATAATTCGACATGACGCTTGAAATTAATCTCTACCAATCCAACTTACGTTTGTTAGGCACTTTAGCGCTTCTTCGCATTTGTTCTTCTCCTTGCCAGCGGGAGTCCTTTGGATGACGGCGTTTACCAAAAGAGGCAGTCTTGTGATTCTTTGCATTGGTAGCATAAGGAAAGAGTCTACTTGGAGCATTTGGCACTTTTCATCTTCCTCAATGGCCTTCACCACAGTGACAAACTCATCCCTAGTGTGTCTCAGACGTTGCATGTTCTTATCCTGAAATGGCTTATTCCTGCAGTACTCCTTGTACACTGAAAATCGGGTGTTGCTGTTCCTCGAAATAATCTCGCCAATTTCCTGGATGTACCAGGACTCTTCCCATTTCCCCAAAAGTTCCGAGAGAAATGCTTGCGAACAGTCCCTTACTGAAAGAAGATGAATTTTTTTATCAAGAAAAACTCAAACTCATCTCATTTTACTACATTCACTGTTTAATTTACCATCTTCAATGTTGCCAAAGAGATATCCCCTCTCCTCCTCCGTAAGTACTCCGACAAGCTCCTCATTCTTATAGAATAGGGCAATGAGCACATCCAAGGACTTTAGGTAGGACACTTCGCTAGTGAGAATCTCAAAAATGGCTTCTTGGAGTTGCTTCTGTTTATCAGAGAGAATGGAAAGTATGCCTGAAGACACCACCCCCGGAAGCTCACACCACAGTGTACGCTGTCCCACGCGAGGTACGAGCATGTCCAATGTCAGACCCAAATTCTTTGGGATTACGGGCTGATAATCGTCATCCGGCTAAAATAAATCATATATATTTTTTATTAAATGCTCTCGTATCCTTGAGTGAATCAGCTTGAATCCCAAGTTTACTTTTACTTTTCCTCATAAAAAATTATACAGAATGAGGGAAATCAAATCAGCCCACGTGACATTAGACGATTAAACCCACAGAAAAATTAATCTTTACCTTGAGCGAAATTCCATAAGTGTAATACTGGTAAAGGGGCTCTTCCTCCATAGAATATATGGGCTGTACTTGCGAAACAAAGTTACGAATTAGTTCAGAGTCTGAATCGTAGAAGTCAGAGTCTTCATAATCGTCATCGTTTCTCCTGTCGTAAATGCTATAATTATTCTGATTCTTCATTGGCAGGTCAGGGGGTTGTGGGACTTGTGGGTTGGCTAAAGGTGCAGCAGGACTTTTATCAGCTTCTTCATGTTTCGGAGGCTCTGGTGGTGGTATACTTGGTTGGCTAAAGGTGCAGCAGGACTTTTATCAGCTTCTTCATGTTTCGGAGGCTCTGGGGGTGGTATACTAGGCCTAGAAATAGGTCTTCTAATTTGTGCCCCGTTAGTACTCCCAACCTTTCCACTATTTGTTGGAGTGGAGCCATTCATTGATCCGGGACCATGAGACTCTTGAGAAGTAACCGAATGTAAGGGTGAGCTCGCTCCCGAGCCTATGGCAGAGTCTGCTCCACTCGCAGGATTAAAAAGTGACAAGGAAGTATCCTCCAGTCCCACCTTGGAGTTTTTCCTGTAGCCTAAGAACTTCTTGGCAATTTTCCTCCCCGCAGTTTTCGCAATCGATGAGAATTTACTGGGTGGAGTTGGAGGTAACTTGTCACTCATCCCGTATATAGACATGGCCTCAGTGTTGGGTTGACTTGTAGAGCTCCCCGTCGTTTGGCAAGAGGAGGGACCATATTTAGTCTCTCCGTAGTCATTTACGCTGCCACTGCTGTAGCCATAAGTGCTTCCCGAGCTGACCGACGGCGAATGACTATAATTTGAAGCGGGTTTTGAACTATTCAGAAACTTTGCCGAAACGTACGGTCCAGCCGATGCGGAGCTTCGTCTCTGACCCGAAGGAGCCTGAGTAGGTGTCGTTGGCATAGGTCCCGGCGTAGGTTTCCCATTGTCTGAATAAGTGGCAGTGAGCTGATTCGTGATCCCATATAGAGGCTCCTCATACACTGACTCGTAATTGGAAGCGCTCGTCGGGGGCAAGGGCAATGGCTTATTGAAGATTTCATTGTCATCTGTAAATTACAAATTAGAATTTCATTTATAAGCCTTTTTACAAAATCCTATTGTCTTCAAGTTATTCTATAACACCCCATTTCATTCCTACACTCTTACATTTTTTATTACTCCCATTGTCATAATTTTTCAACAAAAGAGAAAACTTCACAGCCAATTTTTCTTCAACTTCACAATAAAAAATACTCTTTCAAATTATTTTCTTGTTTGTTGTATGTAACAGAAACAATAAAATTGGTATAGGTTGGAGCTAGCCAAGGGTGCCCATTACCGTGGCGCGAGCGAAGCATTAATAATGCGTAGAGATAGTAGCTTCTTAACTAAATAATTTCATAGTGAGTAAGTACTCTCACATAAAAAAATTTATTTCGAACCATCATCACTAATCAACCATAATAGCATGATTTTCTAGCCATTACTTTAAGTTTACACGCTCTTCCTCTCCCTGTCCCAACCCAATACAAGCCCTTTGGGGACATCCATGTAGTATATAACGCAACATTTATTTTTCCTCCCTCCTCCATTGATAATTTTTAAACTGGGCTGGTAAACTTTGTTTCGACCTTTCCCATCAAAATCTAACTGCGTTACATACTACTTGAATGTACCCTTCATTTCAAAAAGAGCTAACGCGATTTTCAAGTCTTTCAACACGACAAACTTCATAACGGTGCACACTAACGCCCAAACTTAGTAATCTCGACGTTATCAACGTTTTCTTGAATTTCCTTCTATTCATTCCATTTTATTTATCTCTTCTCCTGTCCATCTACCCTAATTACTCAATTAATCAACTTGGGCTAATGTGAGAAATCTAACGATCAGAACATCTTTAATGCTCACACCCTTTCGAAAATTTGAAGACTCAGTAGCTCCTCCGTCGCATCTGAATGACTCCATCAAAATTTTTCTACTTGCCTGATTCTCGAAGGAAATTGGGAGATTACAATGAAACAAATATATGATACTCTAATTGTTCAACTCAACTGTAATTTTTATTTGTCAGGATGAAAATGAAATCTTTCAAAGAACCATCAAGATGGTTATCCTTGACTGTTGAAGGATCTCATGAAAACTTGAAGATGCATTCGGAAAAATTTTTTTGGAAGTGAACACGATTCAAAGTTTTATCTTAATATTACTGGTGCATGCTAAATTAGCTATTTTTATGAATCCTATAGAAAACAAGATAATCTCTGTGTTTTCTTCAATATAATCCATCAAATCAAGTTGCCTACGCACGCACTTATGATTTACTTCGAGTGAATTTACACAAAATGTTTTCGTATCATCCTTGATTCTGATTCGTAGTAAAATTATAAAAATGCAGTAGGCAAGTAGGCACTACCGTTTTATGCTGCATCATGAGAACATTTTTACCTCAAGCCTTGAAATTTACTTTTTTTGTAGAAACAGATCAACTTGAGATGTGAGTCAAGGTGAGAAAAGAAAATTGCAATGAAATGAGGGGGAGACAAACATATAGTTTGAGTATAACTTTTGCTTTTTTAAAGTTTTAAATTAGCTAAATAATCCTGTCTCAATGCCGATGCTCTCTCTAAACTGCGCATTACATTGTTGAAAGAGATTGAACCGGAAGTACTTAGTCTCGGGAAGAATCAAAGTAACCACGCGAAAGCTTTAAAATATAATCATTTTTCAAAATGCAAGGTTGCAAATTGACCACCACGTCAATCTCATGACTTCTGACCTCTTCACTGTGCTTTACTAGCCGACTCAATAACTTTATAATCCGAAGTGAAGCCAAAGTCACGCAAGAAGAAACTTAACGAACATGAAACATGATTGTTTCCTTTACAGAACTTATTTTGCGATTTGCGAATTCTAAAAACTAAGAAATTTATTAATGCTTTTATGATGGTCAGTATGTAGACGTGACGTGATATATGATATCATGCAGCCCAATCCCCATACCGATCCACCTTCTTGGTGTTGGTCTCTTTAAGCAGAATTCTGTGTTTTCCAACGTAACGTAGCAAAACAAACGAGGCCTGAGGTCATTTCAGGTTAGTTTAGTCCTACGCACTAATCAAAGCCTAAGAGTATGGCACTGACGAGCCAAAACCAGAGCCAAATGTTTAGATTTTAATAGAAGAGATGACACACTAAATAAAAATCAGCAAGTTGAGACATGACGTGTGTGTGGGCTGTAGAATCCGTAACGTAACCTCGAGGCTACAACATTAATTCTTTAATGCAATCTAATAATTCAATATCATCTCAAGTGATAGGAGAAAAATATACGGGGTAACATAATAACAACACAAGTTACATGAATGATGAAATGAATATCCAATATCCAAAACATGATGCAAATCCAAATTCAAAGTTTGCCGCTCATTTTGACTCGGATAAATCATGTGATTTTCACGTAACACAGTATTCTACAGTGCGTGTGTGTTTACATATCAAAAATTATTTTATGAAATGTGAAACATTTTTTCTTCAATCTTGGTCTTGGTAGATACAAAATATCTGTCATCTCATCATAACAACCATATCATTCATATCGTCCTTTGGTTTGCTTGCTCGAGTTAATCTAAAGAGAAAACATTTTTTTGCAATGTTCGCTGTGCAAGCTACGGATTTCTTAACTTTAGCATATTTCAGGTCATGTCACACACGATACCAAAAACAGAGCTTGAAGCTTTGAGGTTCAATTTAAAATGCATAAAAATGGGTTTTCCCTTAAAGCGCAGCTATAACTAATCAAGCAACAATGAGCATTCAGCTTCACACCACAAATAAGGGAAAAGGCTGAAAAAATTGATTTTTCTATTGAACACAGTACATTGTTGTATTTTTCATTGTCATTTGCTCTACTAGTGCACCTCCTAGCAGTCTAACGGACCTTATTGTTTATGCTAGCGTTCACTCCAAATGCCTGCACAAGCCTCTAGTACCAAGCCATAGGAGTATACGACCTAACTTTGACCTTCCCAGATGTAATTAGACCGAACACTGATTATGATTTCATGAGGAATGGAAGTAATACGAACATTATATAATGTTCACCCTGTCCGAATTTATTGATGAATTAATTACTTCAGCTAGATCCTAAAATTATCGATTAATTTGCCATGAAATTAGAGAAAATCCATTAATAATCAAGACATCTTGCTCACTGGATTTTAACTCCACGATACCTCCTTCAGTCAAGTGTCATTCATTCATTTCCAAAAACACTTTCCACATCTTTGACGTGACATTAATGACACCGTTCTGAAAGCTAATCGGCCACCGAAGCAGAACATAGAACAACAACTGCCGTAACAAAGTTCAACTCAACCGGTACACACATTTCGTACTCTTATAGCTTATTTACGTACAACAATCATGATCAAGATTTAGATCAGTATTACTCAAGCGTACAATTAAAAGTAAAACCTACTTTATAGTCCAAAAACAGCATCAATTTATCTCACATCCGGTCCTTACAGCCCACAGTCCTTAGCGAGCTGTAACTCTCATTCTCATTTAAAGTTTTCATTTTATCTACATTCTTTACAAAACAGGAAGTAAAACATGGACTTATTAGTTCTTCGTTAGATTACGGTTGGTGATAACCATGTAAGAAATAAACACAGATTTCATGGATAGCTGCTTTATTAAATTAACGAGCGTAAGATAAATTGACCAACAAAACCGAAGGCTGTGCTACACAACTTAAGGAATTTTAAATTTATAAATAGAATGCAGGTCAGTTTTGCTCAGCCCTCTTATAAGTTATCAGGTTAAGACTCAATTTTTCTTAGGTATGCATACGCATCATGCTAACATGGTATCAGTTTTCATAAAAAATCTTATATCATTATTCTTGTTTTACTACAACATAACTTCCTAATACAACACTTTACCCAGTAAATTGCGATAATACCGTGTGGGGTTACGCAAGTTTACGAGAAAACCTTCAATTTCAACTCAACCTCTGCAATTCTGACTCTGCATAAATAACAGCATCTTAATGTACAATGTAGAATGAGAATCTTTTTTTACGTAATTTGCGTAATGATATGGCTCAACGAGATTTTTTTTAAATAAGAAAACGCCTCCAGTTAGTAGTTCAACTGCGTGGTCAGTACGAACCAAACTAGCAATTATCATCTTAACATTTAAACTTGTCTGCAACTAGTCCCGCTACGTACTGTACATGCTTAAACAAAGATCATTACAATAGTTCTAACTGTTCAGCCTAGACTAAGCATTTTTATCGAGGAAATCGTGAGAATCCTACCTTCGGGATTTAGAGCGTTTAATGTCTAATGTGGGAAACATTAGAATTTTTGCGGACCAGTGCACTGATTAATGACCGCCTTTTGATAAACTTGTGCAGACAGAGTTCGAACTCGAATAGATGAAGTTTTTTTGCGAATTGGGGAGGGGTATTTTCCCGGAAATCCCGGAATTTAATTTCCCCTGATTTTTTCAAGTTTAGTTTTTTTGTGTCCCTGAATGATTGTGTACGACATTATTTGAAGCTCATCGTCCTCTGTTCCTGTCGTGTAGGCAATTATAAATTTTACTCAGATTGTGACTATAGTGAACAAAATGACCGATGGTATAATAAAAATGTTGTTTTGAAGGAAACTCCACATTATATTTTATTAGCTACAACACGCGATCTTGTCACATTGTAAAAGCCTTAGGAGTTAGAACGATGCAAATACTTGCGCGAAAATGTAAAAATTTACCGAACGACTGCACTAGAGCAAAGTTCAATGAGCACCTACATGTTCGTATCTAACACAAAATTCGTGCTTGAGCATTTTTGGCCAAGCGAAAAAATTGCGTTGATAATGGTAATCGTTCACGGCGTCAAGTTACAATTTACAGTGTGACCATTTTTGAATGCTTAAATTTTTTGATGTGACCCATGAAAGGAATGGAATGCTGATTTGAATGATCTTCTTTGTTTTTTTTAGCTAAATCAGAAAGCACATCAGTACATATTTGCATTGTACCTTAGTTAGGATTTTGGGATTAAGAAGGTAAACAGGTAAACCAAACAAAGTGACCAACAAAACGTAAAAGGTTTTGGGTAGAATTATAACTTTAAAACTTTTTCTCATCATCGTGACAAGAATTTATCATTTTTTCTGTCCATTTTCCCGAGCAACGTCAGTAAATCGATTCGGTTTAGAAAATGGTTCTTTCTCCGCTAATCATTTTTTTACATGACAACTCACAACTCATCTCGCATCTCACCTTGTCAGAGGAACCTACACGATTAATGGTATGCCGAAAGATACACTTTCCTTTCAATGAGTTAACCTGCTTTGAACTCTCACTCTTTTGCTCACCTCACATCACATCTTCATTTTTCACAATTTACAATTCGAATATGAACGTACGATGTGAAGCTCTCATCAATCTTTCATGAGCGTTCTGATCAAATCATAATAACTTAAGCGAGATGGTTACGTAACATGAATGATCACAAGTGAAAACTAAGTTTTGAAAAGCTCCCATCCTTAAACCTACCTATTGATTGAATCTTGATAAAATAAATAAAGCAATATAAAAAATGCCCTCAAGTTGGTTTTCTTTCCCATCCCGTATCTCGTCAAGACATTGCTCAATATTCAGGAGTGGAGGGTGGACCATCTTTCATTCATTGAATGAAAAAACCCTTTTGCATAACATAATTTGGGTGATTTGAGAATTTCAAGGGATTTAATGTTGAAGTCTTTGAGGCAGTAGCGCTAATAAACCGTTTCTTGGTTTGTAAATGGCAGTAAAATATACTGTCTTTTTGGGACCAGGCGGCAGACGTCACGTCAACTTTTTACTACACATGAATCATTATCGCCAATTTAAACCAGCGCCCGCTTTTGACTGTTACATATCATTAGCATTTACAACTGATTACGATATGCCTTCCTCTTGGAGCGAGCTGCAACGACATGATACTTTGGTATAGGCTCGTTTGCATAATTCATTCTGTACGCTCTCTAAAATTGCCAAGGTAGTAAAGAAAAACTTGCATTGAGTTAGTTCTGCTTAATCTTTCCAAAATCATTTGACATGGTTTGCTTCTCGAAAAAAATGTCTCATTTGCAGAAAATCACATTTTTTGTATAGATGACATGTTCGATAGACAGCCCAAGACAAGAGCCATGCCATGATCTGTACAAAGCACATAAAAAACCAAAGCCTACTCTTTCAAAATCGTTGTAACAATGTATTGGCACTCAAGCATTTCTTCCGTGTATCTCTACACTATATGCGCACCTACACTCACGGTAATTAACGCTGATGATTACTGTCATTTCCATTATTCCTCGTGACACAACACACTGGGAATGGGGATTCGTAGTAGACTACAGAATACAGATCTCCGGATAAATTCACTTTTTTGATATGTCATGACTGATAAGACAGGTAATAAGCTTTGAGACCCTTTCAGTTTTGTTTAAATTCTGAATGATGACAAGCTTAAAATAGTCCTCATTAAAATTAAATTGGTGGCTAAAAATAAAAACATTTATTTCCTCCCTTCACTTTACCCAAAAAAAAATTGAATGGGAATTGACGTAAAATAATTGCTTTCTCGTCAACTACTGATTACTAAACTAGTGTCCAACTACATCGTGATTTCTTTTCAGGTTTTTCAGAACTGTCATATTGACAAAGTGACAAGTTTTCCTTATGAAGCCTGAAAGGATCTTGTTGAAATATTTTTTTGTAATCTTTTGTATTTGCTACACTTACATCCAAATTCTCTAACATTCAGCGAGACTTCTTGCTCTTCAACAGGTCTCCACTTGCCGTTCACAATGTTTGTGTAGATGCGTACACGAAAGTATGAGGTCCAAGGTTGTCCTTCATCCTGCCTCTTGTCCTTCCAAGAGTCATTCGTGTCACTGTAGTATACATTGTCAGTCTTTAAACCAGCAAACTTCCACAGATCCTTTATCACATCATCCTCCTGTGAAGATGAGTCCTTCACTTCTATCAAGCTCGTACCGGATGCTACAATCTCCACCATTATTATTTCTCACAACCGGAAATATATTCGAAATTTCCTAATTTTTAAATTTCTACACTCCTTAAGTCCCCATCTCTTCCGAGGATACCATATCTCACTGATATCCATTGAATGTACTACCTATTCTTCCCAATGGGGCATGGTGTTTACCGTAAACCTCTTTACAAAACAAACATGCAAACTCACTGAGCAAATCTAAGTAAATCTCATTTTTCACACAAAATCCCACCAAACACACCACCGTAGGTAATGCATAGCCGTGTCGTCAAAAGAAAACTTTTTATTTTACACAAAAACATCAAAAGCTACGCGCCTATTTTCAAATTCACACTAGGCAAATTTCACATGATACACTTTTCCATTTGTATTTCCCGCTGGGTGCTTTTCAAAACTGGGGGGAAATCGTACATGTACAAAACGTACAAAAGAAACTATTTCTTGAACAAATATTCTCCCCTGAAAAAAAGTAAATAAATTTCACGTGTCAAATTTCCAATTAGCGTGTCTTCTTCTCTTTCGTGATTCAAATTTTCTAGTCTCGTGTCTTCTCAGAGATATTACCGTCATCTCATGAAATGAAATAAGGTTGATCCGAGTACAGATAAAAATTTTCTAGTTCTTTCTCTTTGGATATTTAATCACGTGAATTTCTACACTGCTCGGTTTTTTGTTTTTTCTCTCACACTTCACACGCTTCCCTCACGAAGCAATTGGCAACAAGGCACTTCACGTTGGGAATGCAACTGCAAAAGTTGAGATTGAGAGATCTAAGAATTAGCAAAGTGATAATCGTGGTCGTGTGATGTACTAATAAGTGTAATTGTAATACTCAATCAAATCCTCCGCCTCCTCCTCATCTCGTTACACTGAGCAATATTTTTCACGCAAAATTAATGTAGATGAGTTTTGCAAATTTGCATTAGCGTTACATGGACAGATCCAAAGCCCAACTAGGGTAAATAAGTAAATAAAAAAGGAGGTATTAAAAAGGCTATAAAGTCTACTGTAGATAGATGAGGTAACAACAATCAAGTATCAAGTGAGACTGTCCCAGCTTGACGAGTCCAACAAAGAAAAGCCACAGAAGCTGTACAGAATAGAACTAAATGGCTTCCGTTTCTGAGCGTGCCGTGTGGCTTCGTTTGGCTTGTTGCATGTGCAATGTATTCAATCTTCAATCCAAATAACAACATTACCGTATTTTATAATGTGGCAGCGTATGATTAACCTACTATACACTCCAACACTCCACGCATTTTAACTATATGGTACAAAGCGCAGAAACACGTTTCTTAAAAAATGCACGTGTTTGAGCTTCACTCTATTGAATACCTTTGAGTAATGTACACGCAAAATCTAATATTAAATCAAGATAAAAGCTGTAATAAAGTTTACAAAGGGAGTGAGTCAAGCGTAGAAGCGTACCACAAGGCTTACGTATATCCTGATGAGCTTTGGCTAAAAATACTAAAAGAGACACGATACCCTTTAAGTTTAATCTCTAATTTGGTATTCATGCAGGATGGCAAGATAAAAAACCATTCACATAAATTAATGCCGTTTAATTATAGGAAGAGGAAAACGGTTCACTACACACTAAACTCTGCGACGAGCTGACAATACTCATGATTTTAACAGATTTATGCTAATAGAGCGTAATACAAACTGTTAAGTTATGAGGATCTCTAAATTATGGGCAGTTTTTTTGGACGTCTCTGATCAAACGTAATTAATGAGATGAGGAGGTTTAATACAATAAATTATTTGGTACTTGGAGGATTGAATTTTTTCCCTGTGGTATCACGTATAAGTATCACGTACATCACACGATAGCCAAGTCCAAATTCTCACTCTTTTGTTTTAGATTCGATGTCGCAAAGATCGTGATGATGCTATTTGAATAAGGTACACTGAAAAAAACTGAAAAAATCTACACTCATGATTTTTTTAACACGGCCACTTTTTCCGAAAATGTAATGCAAACTGCACCTCATTCATTGTCACAATTCACTCGAGCTTCGTAAAAAAGCTCTTTTTATGGAGCTGACAAGGACCAGCATAGAAGCGCTTAGAGTCTACAAGTCCTGTCATGAATAGCTCGCGGTATCGACTATCGACTACCTTCATAACTCCGCTGCTGCGGAGACGACCTAGGCGAAACTATTATATTGGCAAGCCAAAAAAAAATCCATCCACCTATTCTATTGTTCTTGTAGAAAAAAAGGATAATGTAAAAGGGTATATCTGATCTGGCGATCTGAGCCTGAGTCTTGTGAGCTGAGATGAGTGTGAAACTAAAGACATGGTCGAAGTAGCCCGTTGGACTCGTTGGAGTATGAGTAATGTAACAGAGATGTGCGAACAATGTAAAATGTAATGTTGAGCCCAAGTTAAAGTTGACGATGATTATAAAGCTTTGGCTTTGCGTAGGTTTATTGATGAGCTTAGCAGTTACTCACCTACCTGCAAAGCAATAAAATGAATTGAGTTTGATTCGAAGGTGGCAAGACAACCAGCACCAACTGTATAAAGTCCTTTTGTCACGAAAATAAATGCAAAGAACGAAGACACTTTTGTCCTCTTCTTCGAGTTCTTCGGCATGCAAAATGAGCCTGTAAAAGGCTCCTTGAAATGAAAAATCATGAAAGGAATATTATGGAATGTATTGAAGAAGAAAAATGAAAAGAAAATTCCTCTACGTGTAATTTTGTAATTCTAGTCTTTATGTACGTGTTTGAGTTTTGTGCCTGCCCTCTAAACATCATTTGCCATAAGATTTAGAGGAAAGATCACGTATGAAAGTAAATCTATAATTTTTCAATACTAAATTTCGCTAGTAGCTTTGCTGACAATGAGCTTACTCATCACAAAAAAGATCCAACCAAGCATTGAATTTGTGTTAAGAAAATGAAATGCTTTTATGATTACACTTTCGTGATCTCCTGATGGAGACATAGGTAATCCTAATCTATTTTTGTAAATGGGTAAACTCTAAAATAAAGACAGACAAAAGGCAAACGGTAAAGGTGTATTTAGGCTGAATAGAAATAGAAATGATGTTGTAGATTGTAGACTCTCCATTCTCCAAGAGGAACCTTTTTACATCATATCTCATCATAAAGTCATTATAGGTGACCAGCATTCTTCTCAACGTAATTTCATGGAATGTGTGTCT
Organism: Lepidocyrtinus dapeste; assembly: GCA_036850885.1. Lineage (NCBI taxonomy): Eukaryota > Metazoa > Arthropoda > Collembola > Entomobryomorpha > Entomobryidae > Lepidocyrtinus > Lepidocyrtinus dapeste. The sequence goes on along the minus strand of JAANSQ010000941.1, from coordinate 5,603 downwards.
GTCCTGCTGACTATTTTCTGGTCTGGCACTCTCACTTTTATTTTTAAGTGCAGAGTGCACAGTTGTGCAGCTTAATTTGAGAATAATGGGAAAACATTATAAAAAACCTACAATCAAGTAGAGACTACATATTCAACGTTTCAACAGCAGAGACCACTTGCTACGTTTTCAAGGATTACGAGCACATTACAGAATCACTAGGTAGTGCTCCTTAAATATCCTCCTTGTTTGCTTATTACTATCATAGTTGAACAAGCAACGCAAGAAAAAACAGCAAAATTTTGAACAACTCCAAATTTTGAGTTCAATATAAGACTCCAAAACTGAGTAGGTGTGCACCCAATGTCCCCTATGCGCAATTACGTCAATTTAGTTGATTATCTTCAGGAGTCTTATCTTTTAAGCAATGATGAAAAAAAAAATCTTCGAAAAGCATCTCCTTTTAAAAACTTTCATGAATAATGTGCCACGCGAAGAATCGCAAATATTATTCAAAGAATTGCAATTACAAAAGCATCTTCATTTCCATTTAAATGCTTTCAATGAAAATTCCATAAGTTGATATATTCAGAGATAACTTGTACCCATTATTATGATAACAACTTACAACTTAAATATGATCAAAATAATTTGCATAGAAAACATGAAAACAAACATTGAAAAGAGTTCAAAACAATTGGAGAGAAGCATTGATTCGATTTAAGAAATTATCGTGGTTGACTAGCATCATGATGATCAGGCTGTAATCATTTAAAAATGTACGAAATTAAAGTGAAAGTTGTGACTCTCCTCAATAAAAAACTAGGTAGGTATTTGAATTGTCATTGGCATTCGAAAATCCTGAAGATTTTTTTTCATGTTGCATACTTGCATTTACAAAGAAAAAGACGGCGGGTCATTCTTCCCCTTCTTGTTTTGGATTTTATTTGATGTTGCGTAAGAGATTTAAGCTCACGTAGTGACGAAGCTATACTCAAATTCGCAATTCAAATCCTCAAAATGAATATGTTAGTGTATTTTGCAAACTTAATTTAAGCTGAAGCATGAAGGTATGGAATCTAGCCGAAATGGAATTTGGCTTGTGATGCGTGGGTGAGAAGTAAATGTCAATTAGGGATGAGTTGTTGGCAATTAGCTTGTTAAAGAAAATGAAACTTGAGAAGATGAAATGTACACGAAAAAGATATTAGGATACTTGCGCATTTTTGTTTTAAAAAATTGCGTAATAATATTTTTCATTTGCATTGTAGTTTGTAACTTTGCAAACCAATCCCATTCAAGTGTCAAGTGACTTTTTAAGGAAATGCTAATAANGCCAGTAGTCCCTCTGGTTAAGAGAAGCGAATGCTAACTAAACCACTCTTGAAATTTGAATCGAAAGATTCTATTTTGGTAAGAACAATGAGGCTAAAGATGAACCAGTCGACGCACGTGATCATTCCAAGTCATTTAAGGAATATTCCATTTCCCGTGAACTTCAATTACATTTTACGGTACCTAAGGTAAAACGAGGTGGTCGCATGAAATATGAAATGAACTCAATGGCTCATTTAATGAAATGGAATGGGGGCAATCAAAATGATAAAAGGACATTAATATCCCACACGGATATTACAAGCTGTCTCGAGATTGTTTTGCAAGTTTGCAATTTCAATACTGGGCTGGGATGGGAAAACGCCTTAAGTGGAACAGGTAGTATCAAATACAAACTTACAGATACTGATAACGTCATCAGACCCAAGACCAAGAGACGAGTGAGAGTGCATTCTAGTTTTTAGTGTCCTTGAGCAATTTTTTCTATTGTTCTGGACCAACTGGTACCAGGCTGGAGAATATTACCAAAAGAAGGTAGAAAGGTACTAGCAAAATGTAACAATGTAGTTGTCATGTCAAACGTTCATAGAAGCTCCATCTTCTCATTTTGACTCATCTCTCAGGTCACCATACATTTTTTCATAAAGTGATTATCTAACTTGATGAGTTAATTTTTTCTTGACTTACGTTGGGAATATACGTCAGACCTTAGGGAAAAACATTTTGATAAGGAATTATCAAGCCTGCATATAAAAATTAAAAGTAAGTAGTTAAAGCCTGAATCTTAAATGAGCTTAGGATTTAGGATTAACTCAAGTTTAGTGACTATATTGCATTGTTACGGCTCGTTAAAAACATATTTAAATGCAATTAAAGAGACACTCGCGGGCAATAATATTCCGCAAGACACTCTGTACTATCTGTAATTACCCCTAAGAAATAAATCTCCAATGCTAATTTTTCGATGACAGAAAACAAGCTTAAGAAAAGTCTCGTTACGTAATAAAAAAGCCGATAGGATGAAAAGATAAGAGTAGACACTCGGCTCGAGTCTTGGCTCTCGAGGTAATAAATGTATTTTTATAAACAATCTCAATTGTTTAGGATTGTTATGAGGGTAGAGGCATAGCCAAAGTTGACATAATCTAGATGCAGATCTTATACTCACCACATTGCATAAACCGATAAAGAGAAAATTGCGAAGTAATAAATTTCCGTCATGGGTTTGAAACTCAAGCTTAAAGCTTATAGGCTCAATTCAATGAAGAAACTTAAATTTTCGATGGATTTTGCAAACTCAAAAACGAGTGGGATGAGCTTAGCCTAAGATAAGACATTGTAAATCCCGATTTGATTATTTTCTTACCACTTTTGTCTCTTTTATGGGCATCGACTCCACTTTGGTCGTTGGTTATATGAGTAGTGGTGTCGTCATCTTCATTTTGTTGACCTGTTGGGTGGGCAATAACAGGACGGCCACCAAATCTGGGCTTGTTTACGCCGTTATGGCTGCTACCATATAGGCCGTGTGGAGTATTTGCATTGGCAACATTGGCATTCTTTGTCTCCCTCACGTTCCTTTCATTTTCCGCAATTACTTGCTCTGCAGAAGAAGAAGCGAGACTGTTTGCGTATTCCTCGTTAATCTCAACACTTTTTGCTCCTTTTGGTTCAACCAACTTTGCTTTAGACAAAGATGGAAACATGGAAAGGAGACTGGGATACTGTTGGGATGTAGAAGAAGACTGTTGTATTTGCTCTGAGGTTGCACTATTCTTTCGAGAGAATGGGGTTGACGCCTTAACCTTTGATTTAATGTATTCGCCTAAAATGTTACTGCCACATTTGGTCATGGATCCAATGTCAACTGTAGCAACAGGTCTCTTCGTATTTTTAGAATTATCCCCGTAGTCTACACTCTCATTTTGGTCTTTTGTCACTTCGAGCCCGAAACAGTCGTCGTAGATTTCATAAGAGACCATATCATTCTCCTCTGGCACTGTAGTTGTCTCAGGATTCAGCGTCATGATGGTAGAACAGTCGCAGTACTCCACCTCATCCTCTACATTTTGCTCGAGAGAGTTTAGCTGATCGCGGAATAGTTCAAGGAGTGGATTAAGGTGAGTTGGTATTTCACCAGTGCCACTTTCTGAACCGTTACAGTAATCGTAAAGGTCTTCGTAAAAGGGTCTCATCATCTTCTTCGTCCTCTAATTTATCAACTTGATCCTGATTAGTATTTTGCGGATCTCCTTCCAACGACTCATTCCTGCAGAGTCTTTCAAGGAGACTTGTGGCATTATTCGCCGTTGCGGTTTTTGCCCCCGCTACCCGCGATAATAATACCGAATCCGTTACACTCTCGTCAATAATATCTTTATATGTTGTAATTGAGACAGGTGCAGGTGCTGTTGTTGCGGTGGCGGAGCTACTTGGGATTGTTCGTCTGAAGACTGTCAAGTGGAGCAGATGACGTTTTTGATTTGTTCTCTTCATTATCCCAATCTGTGAACTGAGACTTGGAGGAGTATGCATTGTCTTTGTTTGCTAAAGTATTTGTAGTTGGGCTTGATACGCTCTTGTTCTCATTAATTTCTTTGCTTTTGTTTCTAGGATAAAGTGCCGGGAGACAACTGTAATTTGTGGTGAATGTATCCCCAAAAAGACGCTTCGGAGGTAAGGGAGGCGCCCCCAGGGATAGTGGTGGTAGAGGAGCATGTGTAAAGACATTCTCGTATAGAGGCTCCGTACCAGGTGAATAAGAACTATAGTCTATTGGACGCTTTACACTGTTGTCTAATTTGTAATTGTCTGTTTTAATTAGCTTACTGTGACTTAGAGCTGGCGTCTCATGAGAACACTTTGAACAATAGTAATTAACACTCTTCTCTGTTTGAGAGTCATCAACCGAGGCCTTCACACGGATTCTGTCAGTCGTGACGACAACAGGTGTCAAAGCTTTTTCACCATGTAGCGGCTCATACTCTTCGCCACCCTTCGTCGTGAGAACTTCAACGAAAGATGGGGACTCTTGAAGCCCATCTGGACTCTTCTGTTCGATCTTGATTTCGATGTCTATGTCAATAATGTTCAGTCTCTTGGAATATGGTTCTTTCACTCCACCAGACTTTGACTTCAAAATGAGCTTCTTACTCCTAGGGATAATCTCCATGGTAGTATTTTCCTCCACCAGAGTTCCTCCAGAGTCTGAAGAGTCTGCCACAGATACGAGGTCGAAGAGGGCGCTACACGAAGCAGAGAATTTACCACAATAGGGATAATTACTCCTGGAACAAGTGCCGGAGCCATCCTCATCCGAATCCTTGATATGATTTAAATGCTCATCAGAATTAGAAAGCGCCACCATAGAAATACCTTCACGGGTCACTATGCGCCTCTCCTTCCCTCTATACTTTTTCCTACGGATTGCATGTTTCCGTTTCAACCTACATTGTTGTTCCAACGTTGGTACTTGTTTCACTTCAAACAATGCAATCTTCTTGGCCACCAAACCGGATGCCATTTTCTTAACAGGACAATGGACCGCTTCCACTTTCTACTATTACGACAAACATTTCGAGCAATTTCAGTCCAAACAATATCCCTCCTTCGGAAAATATTAAGTAGTTTCTCCAAACCGCAAAAAAAAACTCAAACCGTTAAAATCTCTTATTATTTTCTGTGGGCAACGAGAACTGGGTAAATCGTCTGTGGTCCAATGAGCTCAAAACAATCTTCACTTTTCTGAAGATTAATACAGATCAATTGAGTCTTCCTAAACTACAATCTTTGCTCACGTACGCACAAGTGTCTCGCGAAATTAATGGGATTTTAAAATTTCGAAAAGCATTTCAATTCTGATTCTGACCGCATTTTTATTACTTCGGCGAAAGGAAATTACCTTTTTACGAATTTGACCACAACACAAACACACAAAATGCCTACAAAAGTAACACAAAACAATACACACGTACAAAGACAAATTACAGTTTCGCAAATATCATTAAGGTAAACTGACAACTGAAAGCGTAGCGGAATGAATAGAATCTCGTTTTGTAATTCCCATTTAAAAAGTAATTTGTTTTAAGACCAACAGTAAAAAAAATTCATTTGAATTTCATTCAATCCAAGTCATAAACAAACTTTTTTATGAATTAACTTTTCACACGAGCAGACCATACACTCTACCATTGTGAGTTATCATTCTTCTTTAAGTCATTAAATCAAAGAATCGATATCCTTGTAGAAATTCTTATGAATGATAACTACAAATGATAAAGAAGGCTCAT
>JAANSQ010000940.1:0-17943 GCA_036850885.1 Lepidocyrtinus dapeste | reverse complement strand
TTGGCTCATTTAGCTTCCCATCCCCTGTTTTTGACAAACTTGTAAACCTCCCCTGACAATCGATTTACAATTTTTTGAACATTTCAATATATCTTTCCTAAGGTTAATTACGCTAAAAATCAAGTTCCAACCAAACTGAATCTTTATTCAGATCTCAACTTCAAATATAAAATTCCTATACCTATTTATTTGCAGCTTTTTTCAGAAATTCAAATTATAAAAATTGATAAACTTAAAAATTACCTTATTATTAAAAGACTAAATTACTAAATGTAATGTTGAAAATGAATAAAAACATTTCGTTTTAATCTTGGTGTCGCTTCGGTCGATTTATTGCATAATTTATTTATGAGAACAGTTGTGCTACTGTGCAAGTACATTTTTCAATTTCCATGACTTTATGCTTCCATCCAATAATTTTTCGACTAATTTTAAAATCATGAAAACTAGCCGATTATATCTTGCTCACATCAAATTATTGGATGGTGGTGAAATTTTTCATGCAAAGCAAAAGCAAACTTTGGGAAATGGAAGACAAAGACGAATTGTTTGTGCCTCCTCATTCTTATGAGAACAGTTGTGCTACTGTGCAAGTACATTTTTCAATTTCCATGACCTTATGCTTCCAGCCAATAATTTTTTGACTAATTTTAATATCATGAAAACTTGCCCATTATCTTGCTCAATTCAAATAAAATTATTGGATAAAAGTATCAGTACCATTAAGTGGTGAAATTTTTCATGCAAAGCAAAAGCAAACTTTAGGAAATGGAAGACAAAGACGAATTGTTTGTGCCTCCTCATTCCAAAAAGCTTGGCGGTGTGTCGTGTTACCCCATTATATAAAGCCATGCCACCACAGCTGACGAAAATCATCAAGCAAGAATCAGATGTGCCGCAGCTGTGCTGGTTGCTAATATTTTTTAACATGTTAGTAGCAGCTGTGTGTAGTCTTTTGTTGTGCCTCTCTCCTCTGTTGCCTACCTTAAAACCTCCAATTTATTTCCAGGCTTTAAATAATTTCAATGGGTATAATTTCTGGACTACATCACTATAAGTGAAGGAAAATTAAATGAACAATTTAATATATGCTATACATTAACAGACATTTCTTTACTTTTCGAAAAATTATAGTTTTCTCAGAATTACCTTCATTCATGTGGTATTTATATCTGCATGGCTATGCCTGCTAATTCTATACATGACATACAAAGAAAAGAAGTGATTGTATTTTTGTGGACCATAAATAGGGTGGACTCAAGCCTAGTAAACCAAATTTTTCACCTGTGGACTTTAATTAGAGGTTGGCCTTAATTGGAGGTTTTATGGAATATATACTTTACATGTATTTTGGGTTGACGGTGTTTGAGCGTGTTTTAGTGCAGGAGAGCATCTTTGACCGTGCAGCCGCGTCGTGGAGAGAAAAAGGAGTACACATATACCGATAAAAATGGTTGGGGATTGCTTCAAGCTAGTCAGCCTGCATTCTTTATGATTTTTTGTGCTCTATGCCGATGTATAATATGTAGCAGTATCCGGATAAAAAAATAAATTTAGCATCATTTTTTGTGTATACAGGGCAGGATATGCGCAACCTATTTCGGGCTCATCTGGTTTGAAATGCGATTCACTGGAATTGCAAATTTACTATTTGTCACCAATTTTTAATTTTGCCATCAAAAAATTCAATTTCACACTTATCAAGAGTAATTGTTTGCGTAGCGGAGAAAATTTCATATTGTGGAGGTGAAAAGGTTACGAAAAACAAGACTTTTGTTTTTGTGGAGGGCCAAAACTTTGCAAAGAAAAGCGGTCAGGTGATTTCTAGCCGTGCGTTTACTTGTAATGTGTTGTTGCCTTGTAGTAAACTAAACGAAAGTCTAATTGCGTTTCATTTTGCATTACATAAAGTTAAACTAAACTGAGATGATAAATCAATATCGGCGAGAATCTTGAAGGCAAAATTAGATTTCGCAAATACAACATTGAAATTTAATTAACGACAAGTGTAGTGCAAAACACATCTTGATTGATTTTAAATGCAAACTAAAGGACTGGATCAATTCCGGTGAATGTAGATTGCCCCAATTTTTTAATACAAGGTGAGCCCCAATGAATGTATAATTTTTAAATTTGCTGGATATCCAGCATGACAAGTGAACCTAATAATTCTTAATTGTACTACTTGAATTAATTTATTATTGATTCAGCTGATTTAACTAATTATTATAATTACTTGGCGCTAGTACATTTATTATGAACTGTTTTGTAAAATTCTCGTTGTAATGTATTTGTTTTTCATTTACGTTTTAATAGAATCGGTGGCGATAGCAACGTCGGGAATACAAATTATAGCCATTTGAAGGCAGAGACCCCCTAAACGGCTTCAAGCTGGATTCTTCATCCCCACTCGGTCAGGACGAGTTTGACGACATGCATTCTGAAATGAATGATACCATGGAGTATGATGGAATGTCCTCGGGTAGTATTAAGCTGGAGACGAATGGGAACGGCGTTGTGGTAGAGTCAGAAGAAGTGCGACGCCACAGGCGCCTTGTTGCGAATTCAAACGAGCGTCGTCGTATGCAAGGTATTAACAATGGATTTGAGGCGCTACGTGGATTCTTGGCTTGCAGTGAAGATCAGAAACTGAGCAAGGCAGCAATTCTACAGAAAACCGTAGCATATATCCAGCAGCTCCTCACGGAAAAATCTGAGCTGGTTATGAGGAACGCTCAACTGGAGAAAGTTGTTGGTGGAGGAAAGCCCGACGAAAATCCTGTTTTTAGCCGCGAGGTTTTCGTTGTTTCCACCACAGACCATGCTGTTCCAATAATCAAGCAAGAGCCCGGCTCTGGAAACCGAAGGAAGAGAAAAGCCTCCACTGCACAATTGGAGTCCAATGACGATGAAGGAGTTGCCAGTTTGTATTCAGAGCACAGTGGAAGCGGGGAGGACTTGCAATCAGAAGTAGCAGAGCTTCGCGAAGAGACAAAACGTCTTCGGCTTACCCTTGAAAATGAAAGGTTGGTCCGACGAAACTTGGAAACTCAGATACGGAATCTCCAGTTACAGAACCAGTCCCTTACGGAATCTGCCAGATTTGCACAGGATCAATTCGCCGGGAAGATGAGCAATAATGTCTGCGCCACAACTCCAGGAGTAATTATTCACGACGAAACACCCAGATGTCGAACTGTGAGTAGAAACAACTTAGAATCTATTGTCGAAGCTATCAGGCGACTTGAGGGGGATCATTTGTTTGCCGATGAGGATGATCGGAACCAACTGACCCCTTCTCCGGGATCACCTTCTGCAGCAGTAGAAGAAGTGGAAATATCTGCCACTGAGGATGTCTACATTACCCCTTGATGCAGCCCCAACTTTACTTTTTCTTTCGTACAAAATGATATTAGTTGAATCAAGTTGAACTCTAGAGATAACAAATTCAGTTTGAATATGCTGGGCAACACTAAAAAAATTTGTTGCAAAGTTCCTTTGAATTTGGATGTGTTTAATGCCTTCTACCATCATTAGTTTTTTATATCCTATTGTACTAGATACACCAACCAGAAACTGTATCATCAACTCTAGTTCAATATTTCAAATCTGTACCGTCAGCGTCATCTGAAACGTATCATGTCCCGATTGCCCGCTAATACAAGTGACTAGTAGCGTTCTTCATTTTAGTTAGCTCTTATTGGACCTACATCATTTGTGAAAGGACTTAAATATATTTCTCCTGTGTATTATATAGATTTAGTTAGGGAACATTATGCATGTACTAGTTTTTTTTCTGTTTTGACAATTTCTGTAAAGAAAACATTATTAGTTACTCTAGGTTTATGTAAAGTTAGCATGATAGCATGTAACCGAATGTTTGCTTCTCGCTTGCATTCAACAACAAAATCTAATCTGTTATTTTTACTTTTCAGTTTTTTTTCAACAGAGAGTTATAGACTTAAGTGAATTGAGGTCATCAGTGTGGAAAAAAATCCGAAAGGCCAGAGAAAGGCATTGACTAAACTTTTAAATGTAAATACCCTTGTATAAAAAAAATTATATCATGCAGAATTCAATTGTTTTTGTCTTCGCTTTTAGTTCTGGATTTTCTTTTTAGTAAAAATCCAATTTGAATTACCTAAATACTATGTCACGCAACTGCACTTACATTTTTAAATGTACCGATAAAACTATTTCGATTTAGTTTGATTTAGTAGTTTAAAATAGTTTAAACTTATTTTGTGACCTTAGATCGAATGAAGTATGAAGTGCAACTGCAAACAATTGAATATTATGCCGGAATATGTTGTACCCTGATAACGAAACTCTGGGAGGAACTTTTTCGTTTGATCACAAGTATTGCTTCCACTGACGAGAGTGTTTTTCATTTCGTTTCTTTGCTTTTTACATTGTTCTATTCTATTGCATTATCTACGTTTTAATGTTTACATAAAAAAACATTATGTACCGAATACTATGTGTATTAAAGTATAAGTATATTTACCCTGTAAAATGCATTTTTAATTAAAAGTTACGTTTACTATCATTATTTCCCATTTTGTAAGTATTCATAACAAGCATAAAAATTTTAATTATGCAATTGCAAAAAACATTTTATTCTGAAAGTTCATGCAACTTTTAAAACTGCTCTATCCAAAGGAACAATGGTGGTTAAAGCTGTTTTTGCACATTTCATAATTTTAGATTTTCCAAGTTCAATAAGAACGAAGTAGAGGGGGTTTTAGAATTGTTGTAAAATCCGCACATAATCTTTTTTTTGTACTCTAGGAAGTGACATTATGTAATATAAATATAATTTTTAAAGAATTTGTTAGTTGGCGCATATGAATTTACAGTTGCTCTTTCATGGATTGTAGTAAAACAAAGAATGATTCGCATATGAAGAAGGCGTTGACACTTCACATTCGATTGAGTTTATACAGGCAACCGGCGGCCCCTTATACAGCCAGAGATGCATTGTCATGCGCAAAACAACAAAAATATTTATTATCCAACTTGGCAGAAAGAGTTTTTAGTTTTGCAAATGAATTTGTATTTTGATCAAAGATAGTAAATATGTGGCAAGTGGTTCAAGTAATCAAGTTTTTATAAACTCTCTAGATTCCAATCTCAAATAATAACCGTTCTTTAGTTTCAGTTATCTCTTGATTTGATGACTTCCCTATATGAGCTTAGACGTAACCGTAAACTTAAATAGGTAGATTCAACGAAAATATCAAAAGAGAATAAATTGGGTTGAATTGGTAAATCTAAAATTGAAGGGGACCTATGCAATGATTAAATATTTATTAGATATTTTGGTATAATGAAGCTATTCATTATTATTATCACCCAACCTTTACGATTGATTTAAAGCGTGCATCACCAACAATTTTTTTTTCTCGCCGAGACCTCTACATCTAATGCAACTTTTAAATAACAAATTATGAAACTAAACCGGTTTTCCGCCAAGCAAAAATTTGCTAGGGTTACGTTGCATCGGTCAACACTTTGACATTAGCCAGAGAGAAAAAATATAAATGATTCACCAATCTTGTGCAGATTCAGCGAGCGTGCCACGCAGATTTATATTTTACATGGCATAAGGTTATTTGACGGAAGGGTTGATTGTTAAACGAGTTTTTGAAGTACCTATAGCGCTGATGATGATTAGTGCTGAGTAAGATCAAAACTCAAAAAACACGACATGATACAAAGTTCAAAGTTTTTTTTTCTTTTAGGAACTTTATGGCCAATTGATTCGATTCTTGTTATATGAGTGACCTACCTTTGTTCTTATGCAATTCAAAATTTGCTTTGACGCTTGGAGCCAAGTACATGAGCATTCTTTTGAAATTATTCATACATTGCATGCCCTTAAGACATGAACCATATTTGGTATTTTTGTTTCGTTTGCAGCGTATCTAAAGGATTCCTCTGATCTGAACGTATTTATGAGTATCAGGTTGTCTAATTTTTTTAGCAATGTCAGCCAGTCAGTCATCCAGGACTATGATCAAAACATTATTTTTTACACGTTCATAACACTTTGGTTTATACATGCCACTCAAATTCAACTTCTTGTCAATCTAATCTACAGATTTTCCTGATTTCATCAGAATCACACGTGTAGTATTAGTCTAAATCAAAAATGTGCCCTGCAAATTATGGTTGGCTCTGTAAGAAGCTTTTTCTTTTTAAGTATGACATTGGTTTCTAGAAAACGTAGCTACTGAAGTGACGATAAAAATCAGAGTAATCAAAGGGATTAACTTTAGATGAAATATGTACGCTTCGTTAATTGGATTTTCACACATCTACTCACTTCACTCGCATTTGTCTTTTAGATAATCCCGTCCGTTACCTTAGGATTGAATTTGGAAAGGAAACACCTCCAAAATGTCAACATCATTAGCACTAGCGAGGAAAACCGCAGAATAGTTCATTTGCATAATCACAAAAACATATTGATTGCATGTGGCTTTATTGGTGTCAGAAAAAATACTACATTAAATTTGATTCAGTAATGAGCGTATGGATTTCATGGTTGACCTTTTTGTTGTTATTTGTTACAGGCTTGTGGTCTTTTTATTCCAGGTAAAAGTATATGGACATGGATTGAAGGCGAAACATTCACCTGGGGAAAGTAGAAGCAACTATCTACCCCTTCGACGAGCGTTTTAAAAATATTGAATTTGCGGAACTGCAAACAATGCTATAGAAAGAAACTCTAGAAGGCAGTACCTTCTTTCTAGAAGATAGGCAGTTCCAGCTAAATAACTTCCATTTAGCGTTGAATTGAAGAAGAGATCTAGGGAGCGGGATTAGATTTGAAAAATCTAAATGAATAGGATTATAAATTGAAGAAGAGATCTAGGGAGCGGGATTAGATTTGAAAAATCTAAATGAATAGGATTATATTAGTTTTGTATTATTAGTTGTTAGATTAGCTCAAGACATTATTTTTAAAGTAGTAACAGCGGAAAAATGAAAGCTAGTTCACCAAACTTTTAGCAAAAAGTATTATGATTATCCATGAGTGCATCTATTTTCCATTCTATTTGGGAAAGAATCGCAAGTAGTCTGACGTGTCTTACTCGCCCCCTTCTCTTGCTCCTGTGGTTTTTCGTGCCTAACAATCATATTATTCCATCGTTGGTAATGTGATCTTGATAATGATATCCCAACCAAAAGGCATGCAAAATGATGAAATTTATTATCACAATGGCATAATTTTACACCTTTCAACCACACCTTCATTAATGAATCAAGTGATTTTTAATGCAGTATTTCATGATGCCGAGTGAGAGAGGTCACTACTTCCAAAACAAGTAACGTTATCACCGCTGCATTCTGCAATAACTTCTGTCTTCCCCGTTTATATTATCTGACAGATATAAGGATTAATGAGTTCATTGATATTGATATTTTTTGAGGTTCCATTAGGATGAATTTGACCACAAAGACGACAATACGCTAGGCAAAGGAGACCAAATAGATGTTTATACGGAAATTCATTCAACCGGTCCAATTTTACTCCTATTCATATTACAATTTTGCAGAAAACTTTGAAACTCCGTTTACATGGAAGTTTGTGCCATAAGTTGCGAAACATAGACCTAATCAAATAATGGAAAAAATGTGGACATGAAGGCGTGATTGGTAATTCAATGCATTTGAATAATAAATAGGTCTCTCAAGTAGAGGAAACTCTGAATGGTGTGCAAAATCCATCTGAAGCCCTCTTTCTATCTCTTCGTGATTCTACCATTGCTAAATGCACATGAGCTACTACCAATCCAATTATAGACATTTCAAACAAAGAGTGACAGTACAGTTATGGGGTTATTCACATCATTTTACGGGCCATCATTTTCATATGAAAACATTCCAATGTGAAATACTTGACAACTTTCGATATTGCGTAGGATAAAGCGGGTGTGACAATTTGGCAATAATGGTAAATATGAACATACTATGCATAATGCAAGCAGTTCACAAAAGTTTCTTCAAATTATAGGAGCAGTGGAAAATTGATTGTGATTGCTTATGGCTAGCTTTTTATGATCAAAGCGCTTTTATTTAGAAAAAATATTTGTGTTAGACTTAAAGTGTAGTAAGCATGTGCACTTAGCAAACAATTTATATGAACATATAAAAGAAATATGAGACAATTAGAAAATTACTGCTTACGTTAGTCTTATGCCGACCTAAAACATTTTTTGATATTGATGCAATACATATTACAAAATTTATAATAATATCTAAATAAACAATTATTTAGTGTGTTTACAATAGGGATTGTAAATTGAAAATGACAGAAATTTCGATCCAATGAATCAAATAATTTTTTTCCGTTTCGTACGTCAAAAAAGCAAAATAATGTTTTATAAATAAAAGATCTACAAAGGGTTTTAACAAATCTAAAAATCCTTTTCAGTTACGCAGTAACATCCATGAGTAAATCAGTAAATGAATTACATACTTGTTTGATCCAATATCGCTAAAATGTTTGGATCATGTTGCTCGATTTTGAATTAAACTTGTGAAGCAGTAGAAGATATCAATATTAAGTACAAAGTTCAATAGAATAATGCCTCGTTCGCGCCAATGAAGTAGTGTGGGAACCAAACCTTGTTGAACCGATCACATTGGGTGGCCTACTTAGCTTCCCATCATCTTTTTGAAAATAATTCATGGTATCCAAAAATATAGGAGAGACCTATCAAGTAATCGATATAAACAAAATAGACGTTGAGAAAGAATGAAGCAGCTGGGAAGTATACATTCGGATTCAGCAACCTTGCAGGCAGTTTTTGGGTAAAAGGCCTTGAAACCTGAAAGAATGAAGCTGCTAGAAAGTATACATTCGGATTCAGCAACTTTGCAGGCAGTTTTTGGGTAAAAGGCCTTGAAACCCCTGCAAATCCCTGGAGATATTAATGTTTTGTTTCCACATCCTTATCATTTTGTTTTCAAAGAAGTCGCCAGATATTGCGTATACAAACTTGCACCAATTTTTATATAAAAGTCTATCTGCGGGCAAGATTCAAATTTGCTTAAAGCTTGAACAATCTTTATACGATTAGGCAAAAGAATTGAGCAAGGCAGAGTTGATAAATAAACGAAAAATACAAAATCAAGGTCAGTCAGGAACAAATTTGGTGCTTTAATGGAATGAACTAAATCAATTATATTTTTAAAGATCTGTTTCAATCTGGTGGTATAAATATGGTATTTTATATCTGTTATGTTTTTGTTCTAAGAATCTAAAAAGGAAAGAAAAATAGCGTTTAAAAGTAGGCTAAACCTGGTAATATGACCAGGCAGATAAAGGTCCCTTTTGTTTGAAATTGAAGGCGGAAGTTGACAAAGCTTACTCATTTTTCTTAGACGTCCGATGACGGGAGAAAGAAGTGATACGGTCGAATGACGTTGCGTGACTAGAAATACAAAGAGTGTTTATACTTTATTATGTACTTCTTCCTGAGGACTTCCAATCCTCGTCATCCCCCCGAGCCTTATGTATACTCCATATCATCATCATCAAACTTAATTTTTTAAAGTTTATATTTACAATAATTGAACATTCTTAATTACGTATGCGGCGAAAATTCTCAAAAGTTGTCAGGTAAAATTCATTATTATTTAAGAGTATAAAAATCAAAAAAATGTTCTCTACATAGGATGATGTTTTCTGTAGTTTAAATTTTCATTTACGCTGATTTTGGTACTGTAGAGGTGAGGCGTAAATAATAAAATGACGAAAGACATGAAAATAAAGCAAACTAGATTCCTACTCATTGCGCTTTTCCATGAAATATTGTGTCAATGGGGAAAGTTGAGAGGGGAAAATGTCAAGGGGAAAGAAGGTAGGTAAGAGTTTATATCACTTGTTGTTTGTGCCGGGCTGTACCCGTTACAAAGTAAAAGCGATCGAATGCTTTCAAGCGTGTTACCTTCACATTGGAAAAAAGGTGAAAAAAACTATGACGTTGTTTGGATACGTACTGGTTTACACTGGTTTTTCTTGGAATGTCAAGCGAGTCGATTGTGAAAGTTTACTATTTTTGGCTAGCTGATATATGACATTCCTACAAGTTTCTGAGTTTTGCTTTTTACCGTTTTAACACTTTTAGTTTTACATTTTTCTAATGTTCTAAAGCAGTATAGCTGTGCCTAAAAAACCTTTTTTTAAATCACAATTGTAACATTTTTTGATGGCATAAATTCAATAGAATCGAATTATTTTACCTTGCAAAGTAGGTTTTATAATACTAGTTATAACTTAGCCATGTGAATGTCATTGGTTTGGTTGTAATAGTGTTACTAATATTTATGAAGAGTCAGTTTTGAGAGAGGCAAAGGCGTAGTGAAGTGTATTTCCTATAACCGTAGGAATGCATTGATTTTCATACATGCATATAAAAAGTTGTCCTTTCTCTGCGGCAATGTATAAATAAAATGAGCTGTAATGAATCCAGCATCCTTGCAAGCTGGGGAATTTCTACAAATTCAAGGATCGTATTGTGTAATCCAAATATTTTTAATGAAACGCGCATCAAAATAAATACAATGATCGGAAACCCATAAAAAGTGCATTTGTAAAAACATTCCCTCAATTAAAATGTCATGGTAGAGTTAAAGCGCAACGCGTAAAAACTGTCAAGGTTTAAAAGTACAATGTTTTGCAAATCACGTCAAGCTTAACATGCAAAAGTTTTGCCAAAATAAAATGTCCCTCTGCCGCAATTCAACCATCATCTCGTCAACATTTGGGTGCTTGCGCTTTCCATCTATTTGATATGCTGCTTGAATCTGAAATTTCTGCATTGAATGTTTGAATAACAAGTATGTAACGTGGCGTTTTCCTGATTTCACATTAAACGGGATGTTTGGCAACTTGAATCACTGATTTTTGCGGATTTCTGTTTTGGAGAAAACGTCAACAAAATAAATGCAAACTACGTATTCTCATTTTGTCCTTAGAGAACTTAGTAATGCGTAAGTACATTTTGCATCAAACTTTTGGAATACGTCAACGTTTGTTTTCATGGAGAAAACAAGCAACTATCTGGGAGTAAAATGGATTACATTGCCACACAATTATATATATAGGCTAACTTTTCATGATCCAGGAACTGTGATGAAAAACATCCAGGAAAAAATTGGTAATTTGATACTCGCGACTGAAAAGCTACGTTTGCAATTTATCTTATGCAGAACTTAGCCTTGTGGAAGCTTGGATTGCCAGTAAAAATACTTGGAAAAGACAACATGATTCAAGTTTCCATATTTTATCAGTTTCGGGTGCTGCATAATAAATTTTCAATATTTTTGCAACTTTGGTGAAGACATCATCAAGCATTAGATAATCTCTCTGACAAAAATTGTAAACTTTTACAAAAATTGTAAACTTTGATTGAACAGAGTTCGTCTTGAGTTTTCAAAACCTTTCCCTTTACTACCTTTACATGATTTTCCAATGATATGAGTTTGTCTGTATATTATGTATGCATGAGTATAACTGCCAGGAAATCATGCAAACTTTTTCATAAATATTTACTTTTAGGTAAGTTATACGTACTCTGTCAAGCGAACTCTCTTGTAAAATGCTTACCGGATTCTTTCAATATTTTTTTGGAAAGTAGAATGGACCACTTTCTCAAACTCCATGTATCTAAAAAGTTGAACAATTTTAACCAAACCCTCATTGGTTCCCATTCAATTTCTCAGAGTTTTTCTCCTGGAGCAATTTCAAGTTGCAAAAATTTATTCAAGTTAATTGATGAAGCTATGTAAAAAATATTATTAGTTTTAAAAAAATAATATTTATCGTTAGAATTACTTCTTGCTGATTAAACCAAAGTTTCCAGATTCAAACACATCGAATAAAAGCTCAAAATAAAACTGGGTCGCTTATTCGACTTGGTCTCAAAAAGTAAATGCATAATTACTTCCCGTTGGATTGGGCAATCTAATTAAAATGCTTGGAAGTAGAATTGCTTAAAACTAATTAAATCGGAAGTTGCAGTATTGGTTGTGGGTGTGTGAAACAAGAACAGTTCATGCCTGATGAAGCAGCACGAAATCACTAACTGTTAGATTCGTAGAATCTCGACGCAGTTGCTTTCTCCTAGAACCTACTTGGAAGTCACTAAACCTGCTTTCTCCTCGTAAGTATTCCAAAAAAGCATTTCATCTTGTTTCTGGTGAATGAACCCAAGCCAAACAACAACAACAATTTCTTGGAATCTGAGGAATCAAACTTCGCACACGGACTAAATAAATCCATTCCGTTAGATCTACGAGGTTAATATTATTAATGGGATGGGACAGTAGTGTTCCGGGACTTTCTTCATCTGGTATTGCACAAATAATTGCAATGGACATATACACGTGTATAAGGCTGGAAAAGATGTTGTTCTCATGCTCTCAAAACTTTCGTACACATTTTTTGCTACTCTTTCATCCAGAGAAGAGAAATTGCTTGTTTATGTGAATCAGACAGATTGAAACGAAGCCATGATTAGGGAATGTTTACTTAACACAGACAACACAAGAACCTATGTATTATGTATGTTTATGGAACACGCACGAGTTACTATTACAGACTAGATTTCGCCCAGGAAATCCTGTTTCCCATGTTTGCGAAAACTATGTATACTACCTAATCAAATTACATTTCAAGCTGATTATTTGGAACCATACAAAGCAAGACAGTAAAACAATCCTGATATCTAGTGATATCATTACCACAGACAGTTCTTCATTTACATTTTGCTTACTTGAGAGTACTTTGTTTGAATATTTATCTAGTACCAAATTTTAAAAAAATGTTTGTTGTGCCAGGTTATGCCCTGTGCTCATCCTATTATACTGATTAATTTAATGTTGTTTAAAAAAATTCTGATTAAAGTTAAACTTAACCAAGCATTAATAATTTGTATGCATTTTTCTGCCTGACATGTCATTTCAGTTTCGTAAGCATGAACTTGAAATCTTTTTGTAAAGAAATGTCTAAAAACAAAGCAGCAGTGCGTGCAGTAACCTTCACCAACCGTAAATACTATTTTTGTATTTTTTGCCTTGGGATATGTCTGACAAGTGACAAGCTTGACAAGTATGAATTAAAAGATTGTGTAACGACTAAATTGAATTCTTGATCTATTCGGTATTTTTACTTTTATCTCGTTAAGTAGTAAATCTTTTGGATGCGTTGTTAATTAGTCAGCATTTAGATTCGCATCCTTGAACATGTGAATGATTCGAAGTGTGCTTTTTGTTTCTTAATAAAATCAGCGCTTGTAATAACATCATCTTCAAGTTTTAAACTCACAAAAATATGAGTATTGAGAAATTCTCAACCTTAAAAGCGCTACTGATAATTTAAAATGTACGCTTAATGTGTGTATATCTTATTAAGCTGTCTTAGCCAGAGATTAAATCAAATCAGGACAAGAAGGCATAATAATTTATTCAAAGACTTACATAACATCACACGAAGAGAGCAATACAGCACATTATTTATCATTATCACAATCCCACGAACTCTTTAACGTTAAGTTTGTGTCGGTAAATCGTTGTAGGTATTACGAATAATGATCTAAAGCTAAAATATTCCCAGAGAGAACCATAAATCCTTGCAATTCATTAAAAAAGTGCATTGTTCTTGTTCCATATTTTCAAAAAAGAATGAGAAATGATAAGATATGTTATAATGAACATTTATTTCATGTGATAACGGTGTCGAGAATAAGATTAGATCGGGTAATTGAAATACGAACGCTGCTAAGATAAGGCATAAAAGAAAATGTCGTGATTTAAATTTGGATTAGAAATTATTACTAACACGCTGCAGCAAAAAACTTTTAATTGATTGTGTATCGTGCATTTTGGTAAAAGTGTCATGTTCTCTATCTCTAATAGTCCATTAATAAACGCATATAACAGCAGCTGCTTCTCAGTTGATGAAATAATTATGCTTTTAACATAATTTATGTAAAAATTCTTCAATGTTTTTACATATGTACATGTATCTCAGTGATTTTTCAATGAGGGAAGTGAGTGACGCTTGCATTTTGATTGCCTACGTTGTCGTAATTCATATACCCCACCGCAATTATCCCGTTTACCTCTTGCTTCACGTCGAATTCTATTAAATTTATGAAGTAGTAGGGCAGATTACCCTAATCCAAACTGAAAATCCCCGTTTCCCCTTCTGATTAAAATATTTTCAATCATTTGACACGTGCTCTAATCACAAGCCAACGCAACGGATCAAGTAAAGTGCAGATTGGATTGATTGGAAGGCAGTGAATGAGATGCTTAAAAATAATTTGAATCGGCAGTAGAATAAATCAGCCTGTATTCTATCAATCTATGTAGTTGCCTCCATCGTGCATTAAGAATACTAGTCATTCTTCTGCTTTAAACCTAAGACCTAATTGCTGCATTTTTCTTAAATGTCATTACAAATAGACTTTCTGTGGCTCATGCCAAATCTTCCAACAATTTCAAGGAGGGGAACAAGACAAGAAAATGCGAACCTTCGATTCAAAATTATGATTTACGAATGCTTACAACAAGGCCCATCATGCACTTACTTGTATTGCGCCATATCATTCCACTTCGTGCAAAATCCCAATAAAATACATGTGCGATGTGCGTACGCGTGAACTCTACATTGAGAGACATAAAAAGTCAAGAAATCGATGTTACAAAACATTTTTTGTGTGTAGATCACGCTTCGACTGTCGTCATTATTGTCACAAAAAATTATATATATCTCTTTGTCATCATCTATGTATATGTTTTCTCATTCTTGATCTTCTCTGATATGGACCTATCCAAGTGTGAAGATAGACCCAGGCCACAAGCAAATAACTCTACGCGGAATGATTAAAATGTAGCCTTTCCTCCATCCCATCATGCCAACAGAAGAAATGTTCCTGCAGTCTTTGATCATGAAGATGCGATGCTTTTGTCTCTACGAAAACACTTTTTTACTTGAAATATCTTATTTTTGGAAGAACTGTTGGGTTGTTGATGAAACCGCTCTAGACCCTGTAAGACCTCCAACTTTATTATTGCTAGATAAAGTGTAATTTTTCATTGTCAAACCCGCCAAATACTGGCTTTACGCTGTCCTTTTGTCAGAAGACGTTAACATCAAAACCTTCCTTCTAAGTTTATTCCAAGGACAGTTGGACAGAGACAATCTCACACCCGTGTTTTTTATGTACAATGTAACGTACATGATACGCCTTTATATAATCCTGAAATTTTATTAATGTCAAAAAAGTTTCATGACAGATCATACAAGAAACCTAAAAATAAAATAAAAATATTCCATTTTGGAGAAGATATTGAAGGAATGGAAATAAAAAGAACATTTTACATTTATTTGCTTCGTCATAAGTTAAGCAGAGTTTGTGTCTTGTGAAATGAACACAGAGTCAGAGCTTTTTGAAGGCTTACGTCAAAAACTATTCGAGCATCAAACAAAAAACCTCATTCACGTTTCATGGACTACCACTTTGAATGCGATTGGATGAAACTAGTTTAGTTCTTCTGAAATGTTTATCTTGAGCACTCTTCCAAATCACCTTGCACCCATCATCCTCTTCCTTAGGTACATGAAACGCAGTACGATATCAGATGAGAAAGATCGGGCGTAATATTAGTCTTTAAGATTTTCCCTTGAAATGTCGTCATCACACTGGGAAATGTTAGGTCCCAGTCCACGCAATATATTGTACCTGTTTGTTCCATGAAGTTGTTGAGTTGGGAATAAAAATAACTTGATAAATGAACAGCGTTAGATACCTCAGCGGATATGCCTACTTATGTCATCACATTGTTCCCAAGCTTAAAGACCGGATCAAGCTGACAGCCGAAGCTTAATGCTCGTTGAGATATTTTAGAGTATCGTGTAACACCGGCTTGACCATTTTATCCAGGTTCAAGCTGGTTACGTTACTAAGCCTCGTGCATAATGATTAGATGAGCTTAGCTCACTTTCCTAGTCTTTTACTAATTCATATACTCCTGAAATTCCAGTAACACTATTGTTCAGCTTGGAAGTGATAAAAGTAAGACCTCGTAAGCTTTGAGTTGTGTAATAAGCGTTAAAAGATCCGGTAGCTGGAGAGGTTTGCGAATGCCTCGTGGCCTTAATGCTCATGCTCATTTTTCCAGCTTAAATCGCCGCTTCATTGCAAACACTAGGGAAAAATCTATACTTAATCCTCGAGATTTATTACGTGTCTCTCTTAACTCTGAAGTTACGTTTAGAGTGTTATGTCGTCATTATCAGTAAGTACGTAAGTGTAATACAATGAGATGAATTATTTTTTGTCGTAATCCACGTGGATTAGTTAAATGGTTTGGCTCAAACAATGACATGAGACGTACTTAGGGCTGGTAAACCGATTGAATAGAATAACTAAATCTTGAAAGAGATGTATCATCTTCCTACCCGTAGTTATCTAGAATAATGCATTTTTATTGAAACGACATAATATTTTGATAGCAAAATCCGTCCAAAATTCGCTCCATTACTATTTTGGGATTTTGATAAGAGCTATTATTTAAATTAGTCGGTTTTGTTTCATAAATTTTAATTCCAATGACCCGGGAGAGAAAGATAAACTAGTGCATCCTTTTTTTCAAGCAGTGTTTATTTCTGAAAAATTGTTATTGTATTCAGTATCTTTTCCACTATTGATAAGATATCAAGCAAAAATAAAAATATTGATGGAATTATGTATGATTGACGTCCATGACAGGATCACTGACCGAGCACATGGTCCAAAGTTTTAAGGTGCGGGTGCGGTACAGCATCCTGCATTTCTAACATTTTGTTGAGACTAGACACTTTTGCCAATTTCGCATTAGTCATTAATATTTTGCCACCAAAATAATAAAGCGACATTATGCCGTCTGTCGTTTTCACACAAGTAAAAGCCCTAAAATAGCTCTCATTAAAATTACGTTGATAGAGGTTATTCCAAGCAGCTGTGTCTAGTTTTCAGTCTGTGCCGGAACGACAAATAAGTCAGGCTTAAGACAAAAAAAAGTTATGTGCGGCTTGTGGCTTCTTTTAATGACAGTTCAACCTAATATCACTTTTTAATTTCTTTAGGCTTGGTCATGCCAAGTTTGAAGCCTGCACTTGTGCCGACACCAACAAACTAGCCTCCTATTTTTCTCTATTCTTTTAGCATGATTCATGCTCGTGATGAAGATGGTCCTGGCCTCGTTCAACGTACTAAATATTATTCGTCATCATGTAAACCGACAAAATTGAGTTCAAAGATGTAATAAAGAGAAAAATTAGCAGACGCATGAAAATTTACATAGATATCATGCACTGACGGCATGTAATCTCAAGATTCCCCGTATCCACCTTAAGATCAGGATAAAATCACCAAGCTCGTTTCATTTTTTATTTGCAGGAGAGAGTCATTACTTTTCATGTCGATTATGAACAATGCACAAAACAACATGTGGGGACCACATGCACAGATTGTAGCTCTTTTGATTAAACACGAAATCGGTAAATAGGATGATGAAAATGATGACTCCGAAATATTAAATTACTACCTAGTCATAACTTTTTGCATTTGATAGGAAAATTGGCAAAAGGTGCACATCCTCCGAGAAGTGAATAAAACCAAATAAAACCTGTACAATGCCGGAGGGATTGTAACCAAATTGGGCGTCGTGATTCCTACAGTAAACGGTCAGTCCATGACTCTACTTTAATATAAACCTTCATTCGTTATTGCTTCTATTTGTCATCAAATATGCACCGAATTAGGGAAAGTATCGTTTGTATTCTTGATTCTGAATATTATTATTTGAGATTCAAATTTTTAGAACCATTACGACATTTTAATTAAAACATGCAAAAGAGCACGTTTTATGTCCACACTT
>JAANSQ010000939.1:0-17974 GCA_036850885.1 Lepidocyrtinus dapeste | reverse complement strand
CATGTAAGCATGTGTCCGCTATTTGTCAAAATTCTGAGTTAGGCTATTTCATATATTTTCTCCATATCTGGCTTTGTCTTACCGTACAATTAAATACAAAATCTTTTGCGTATGCCAATGTTTATAATACAAATGTCAAAATGAGTATGTTGTCGTTGAATGTGCCTCTGGCTCGATGTTTATGTTCTTCTATAGAAAAAAATACCAACTGATTAATTGATAATGAATTTCTTCCAATTAAACTTTAATACTTACAGCCAAGAAGACGTATGGCACCCTGCCAAACGCAGATTACTGATGAGTTTTGCCGAAACGGATTACAATGTAGCTTTGCGGTAAATACTGGGAATTAGGACTTGCAGTATGGTATCTGATCGATATAGACTGGAACAATTTTATCTGTTATAGAAGTACATTCATAGCTCTGTTGAGTAGAAAATAAAGTTAAATATTTTGCAAAACGAAAGTTTAAATTTAGTATTTATTCCGCCTGAATTTTCAGAAGTGGAGCAAGGTTAGTGAAAGCTACTGTAAGAATGGAAGAGAACAATTCGAAAACTTAACTCTTCCATGGTATTCTAAAATTATACAAAGGCCTTACAATATCACATCCATATTCATGCAAGGAAAGGGATTTAATTTTGCTCGAAGTGCTAGTTGCACATTACCCTATTTGGATTAAATGTAAATACACACTAAAATATTGTCTTCACATGATAATGTGCTAGTGGGTGGTATAACATCAAAAACTGGACTGACATTATATTAGATTTATACCTATTCTTAATGCCCAAAATATAAAATAAATCAACATTCAGCGCATTCGTTAGCCGTAACTATCATAAACAAGCGAAGTAGAAATAATAATAAATGTAAGTTATAAGTAGTACCCAAAACAATTACCGGCTGGTTCAAATTTATAATTAGTTAGTAATTAATTACTCTACTAGGTATTTAGAAATCACAACTAGATTGGTCAATATTCTCATCATTACGTACCTGAACTTGCGATACAAACATCAGTACCTGAAACTGAAAACATAGAAGTAAATGTATAGTTTTTGGGCCATAATAATCTATGCGTGAAGTTAGGGATCNTTTTTTAAATGACAACCTTTGACTTGTGATCTATAGCTCATTCGAAAGCTCTTGAGCACAATACAAAATACATAAAATTAAAATCAAGAATACATTAAAAACAAACTGATTAGGTATAAAACTGCGTGTCCGGCTACTTAGAAAAATGAGGTTCATTTCAAGTTCAAATTAGAACTTCTAAGTTCAAAAATCCTGAAGTAATATAGCTTGTTCAAAAAATTTCTGTGCAAAAAATGTTGGGTCAAACCACTCTTGGGCAAACAATTTTTTTCGCCAGTCAATGTTTTTTTAAAATACTTCAAGCTTTAATCAAACCCTTTCTAATTCAGTCTACACCTAATCCTATCGAATGCTATCTCAGCTACGTTTTTAACAGCTTTATTTCAAAATCAATAATCTATTGTTACCTGAACCAACATATTACATAATACCATGGCTTCCCTTTTTTGACATAATTCTTGATTCCAAACTTCTACTATTCTATCGTATAGCAAGCAGCCCCAACATATCAAGAAAACACGCGGGTTTGTAGTTACATTCAAAATAGGTTTGCTTCTTTCTTTAGAAATGAAATAGGTAGCATATAGATTTTGTTTTAATTTTTAACTTCTCATTTTTTATTTGAAAACTAATTCAAAGTGAAGTCACAAAATCAGTTTTCATTGAAATTATATAAAAGCGATAGATGTATATAGCTGACAACTTTTAATATTCTACTGGTCTTTTTTAATCGGCTAACAAAATCAGTAAGTTAATAAAGTGTGACTGTGATAGTTTTCTTAGATTATTCTGATTTTAGTTGATAGTACGTAAATCATGCAGTAGTTTTAACTTGTCTTGTGCCTGACATTGTAATTACAGGTGACGTGGTGAAATTTAAAAGGGATCATGTTAATCTTGTAGTAGTTTAGCTTACCATTAGATTAGGTAACAAGATTAAGATTTGATTGTGAAAGTAGATGAGATATTTGCGACAAAATGGATGGATATGAGCTTCTACATTGTATTGGGTCTGGTTCTTTTGGAAAGGTGTTTATGGGCCGGAAAAAAGCTACAAATGAAACAGTCGCCATTAAAAAGATTAGCAAAGTTAGTCACATGAGTAAAATTTATTATTAATCTATTTTTTGATTACCCTTTCAACAATTCCACTAACCACTTGACGTTCATTTTAAACATACAAACAACTTAAAAATTTTTAAAGGGAGGCAGACAAGAACGCGAAATCCGGAGTCTCCGCCAAGAATGTGAAATCCAGAAGAATCTCCACCATCCTAACATTATACAAATGCTCGATTCCTTCGAGACTGATGACTCGGTTGGTAGTTTTGATTTTTACTCGATAATATATCAAAATATGTTTTATAAAATTAGGCTTACTCGAATCTTCCAAATGTATATAAGTGTACCTTTTTATGCTGGTTAGGTTGTCGTAGTTACTGAATACGCTCAAGGGGATTTATGCAAGTACATGCTGACTCATGGAAGGTTAGAAGGAAATAGGGTACAGTTCATTGCTTGCCAGATGGTATCCGCCTTATATTTCCTCCACTCGCATCGAATCCTCCATCGTGATATCAAACCTCAAAATATATTAATCGGATGCGATGGAAACACGAAATTATGTGATTTTGGATTTGCAAGAACAATGGGCATCAACACCTACATGCTAACCTCAATTAAAGGCACGCCGCTCTACATGGCTCCAGAAATTGTACAAGAAAAGCCTTATGATCACAACGCAGATCTTTGGTAAGCAGTCAAAACAACTAATAAGCAAAGTAATTCTGTACTCCATGTCCAGATGCATGTTATATGAATATTTAAATTGAGTGCTATTTATTTTATTTTCCATGAAGGTCCCTCGGCTGTATTTTATACGAACTGTTGGTCGGTACTCCGCCATTTTTTACCACATCATTGTTTCAGCTAGTAAGGAAAATAAAAAACGAAGAAATTACCTGGCCCGAACATTTCACTCCTGACTGTCTATCATTTCTTAAGGTACCAGGATTTAAATATCATGCGTTGAAAATACATTATTTTAGATTTTAGTAGAATTACGTAAATGAAAAATATGTTCCTACACCTCTAGGGTCTTCTGGAGAAAGATCCTCAGAAACGCTTAACCTGGCCTTCTTTACTCAGCCACCCGTTTGTTCGTGATGGTTTATACATTGACAAAACTGTTGAAGAGTTTTCTCTAACAAAAGCGCTGAGTCCTTCTCAGGAACTTGCTAAAGAGAAACAACGGCAAAATCTACAGAGGAAGCTTGCTGGATACTCCAAGTATGAAAATGACGTTTATTTATGCCATGCTGTAACAAAAACATTCCCTTTAAAATTTTAACTGTTAATCATACTCAGGCTGTTAGTGAAAACTGCCAAAAAACTTGAGGAGGCTCAAAAAGAATTAAAGAGGTGTAGCGAAGATGGAAGAGTGGGAATCAAAACACCCCTCCCTAGTCCAAATGGTGTTCAAGTAAATAAAAACGCTGTTCCTCCAACCACAGCTCAGACAAAATCTCCCCATTCTCAACATGGCGTAGGAGTTGCACCCCAACATCCCTTGAAAATTTCTCCCAATACCCATAATCCAGATGCTAAAAATCTTAAAGTGATGTTTCGCAACTTAAATTTACACGAGGGAAAACTGCAGTCTCATCAGAAGCAAGGTTTGGACGTGAGATTAAATGAAGAGGAGGATAGGAACAGCGGTGGATCATCATGCGAAACAATGACCTCCAGCTCAGAGTTCGAGTCGGAAGAAAGTGACGAAGGAGATGATGATACGAACACCGTGATCATGGAAAATCAGAAAAAGAAACAAGGCTCATCTGCTTCTAATGACAGATCCACTTACAGAGACGAGGAAGAGCATGATTTAAACTTTCTAGAAAATAACAAATCTGAAAAGCCATCTAGTCGCGGTGGATCCGGTTTACTTTGGAAAAGCGGTGCACTCTTCACTCTACACAGTTTTGGTTCCGAAGATAAGCCTATAAATAGTGATGAATGGATTTATTTTTTGATGAATACTATGAAAGTGAGTCACATGTTCAGATTTTTTCCAAAGCACTTTCCTTGATTCTTTTAAAAATATTTGTTGTTCATTTACTTTCTATTTATATAGGAGGTGTTAGACAATCCTAAAAGTTTATGCGAAAAGCATTTCTTAACTATGCTTGTTGCTCCTCTGAGAAACCATTTGGCTGATCCGGAAGTTGTTGAGAAAATCGCGCGCTTACTTTCTCTCCCTTTCACTCTTGATAAATCCATCCATGAGCTAGAACCTGGACTTATGTCCAGTCTCCAGACCTTATATTTAGACACAAAAGTGCTGCCCAACTTGTTATATTCATGCAAATTGATCGTGAGACGTAGACGTGTTGAGCGTGGCTCTGTTGCGTTGGACGAAATTCCTACAATTCTCACAATGGAAGATCTCGAAGGATTAGAGAAATGTTTAAGGCTGGTATGGAATCAGTACCTATTTGGTTCTTATTGGTATTTAAGACAAAGAAAATACAGAAAACTTGTCTTTTTTTTTATTATTTTACCAAGGTGGCCTTTTTGGTTCATATGGACGAAGACTTTGTTACTCAACTTTGTGATAGTGTTTGCGTCTTACAAGCTTTCGCTATTCTCCAGCTTTTTCTGAAACTGGACAACATGCGACCAGATCTTACTTCTGACACTATTGCTTTATTGTGCCATATTTTACGAACGTTTCCTTCAAATAAAAGCATTGTGGAAGAAATATTTTTAGGTAAGATGAAAATTGAGTAAGGAACTATATGCATAAATACTAAGGTACTACAATATGTCCTGTTACAGATGAAAACGATAATAATTCATCCCAAGCCCATGGTGAACTTTGGAGACTAATCACTCACTCTAATCCTATGATCCAGTGTCGTAGCATTAGAGTACTTACATACTTATGCGTTATTTCGGAGAGAGCAAAGGCTGAATTCCTTGGGAAATATAGATCCAAAGTCTGGAAAATTTTACGCCGAGCTACTATATCAACACATACCGACTTGAGAGAGGTAAGCCAAAATCTTTCCTAACTTATTAGGAACGCAACACAAATTATTAGGAACTTTTGTGCAGTAACCATACGTATAAATCGACAGGCAGCTGAATTCGCGCTGCAAGCCCTAAACTACAAATCAAACTCTGCGACAAAATCCAACTCTACAACGTCAAACTCAGGTTGCCGGAACAGTCAAGGATGTGTTGGTAACACTACAGCCTCAATCTCAGTAGGTTTTGTCTCGACTCCCGTGGATAAAAACTCTGTCGACTGTAAAGAACAAAGAGCGGAAACTATAAACGACTCAGATGTAATTGAATCCCCTACGGAGGAGGAAGCTGCAGAAATTCAAGGTGATGATGATGCTTTGGTCGAAACCGAACCGTCAAATGAATCTTCTAGATAGACATGAAGACATTTCGGAGTATTTGCTGTAACTGTGAAATTGTGTGCCTATGCTCTATGCCATGCCTTGAAAACATAAACTAACACCCTTATCCTATTTATGTTGAATCTGATCTGAACTTAATGCCAAGCCTAGACTTAAATACTCTGTTGTTTGCATTAGCGTGTGTGAAACACTAATGTTTACGAGTGATTCTCTTAAGAGATCCAAGAAATTCGATTTATTTATGCAAGTTAAACTGCGTGTGTGAAATTTTAGCGATAATGCAATTTATAGACAATTCGTTTGCAGATGTGATGAATAAAGACCAGATATTTTAAGAAAAGATACTATTGCTTTGTACTCTTCGCGGCTTTTTTTTTCAGAGTAAACTTAGCTCACAGTTATAAATTGCAGATATACTTATATGCTACTATGCAGCTATAGGAAGAAGCTATATAAATGTAAATGGGCGTGCCACAAACCATTCAAACTCATAAGAGTTTAAATCCGAAAGTAATACCCTTATACAAAATTTATAAATGTCGCTTATTCATTGTCCCGAAATTCAACGTAAATTTTGTCCAATTGTATCTTAAACTTAGGGGTATCCTCTTCCAGAATGAGGGAATTGATGCCACGATGCATGTTTTTGTGGTGTTGAAGGTTGCGTTAAATACAACTTTAATTGAATCCCGCGTAAGGAAAGCTGTATAGGAGTTAACTAATTTGCTTTTATTGCGAGAAGACTTTATATAGTGAAGTCCCTATCTGCGCAATTAAAATCTATGATTCGCTGATGTAACTGCTCCGGTACATTTTTCTTGAAGTGCTAAGTCAACATAGTGACCAACAAACTGTATCTCTTAGCTTTTATTTCAACATTCGACCTTCAAAAATATAGATTTTGCAAGCTGTGAATCTATTGATAATCTTATCCCATTTACCAAAAAGCATTTGGTCAAACAGGAGCACGTAAAGATATGGTCGTAGCCATAGCTCCCTTGTAGTCATCTTGAAATTTCGTCGGCCATCTATACAGCTATCGCACCCATTCATGCTCTCTGAAAAATCCCTTGCGTTGACCTCCTTTTCCCTTGGTTTCTCAAAACAAAGTAAATTATTTCAGAAAAAAGTTGTTAGAAGCAAAAAGGGGTCACTTTTTGCAAGCATATCAGTCAACCGGTTAAGTAAGCACAGAAATTTGCTGGTTCTTCCCACAGAAACCCTGCCATGTACCTATGTGCATAGAGCTCAATCTTTTGTTTGAATGCATCAATTACCCAATAGACGTAACGTATTAATGTAGCATATGTAGTTATTTTATTATATAATTCTAAAGATTGAATAGATGGATGGCATTAAAAATCTCTGAATTTTAAACTAAATTTAAAACGATTGGAAAATCGAGGCAACGAAAGTTTTTTTTCAATCGTGCTTTCAAACTAAATTATAACATTTTATTGGAGTTGCCCGCTTGAACCTGAACCTGGTCTAATTTTAAAGTCTGTAACTTTTCAGTTAAATTCGTAAATTAACTCCATGTAATTGCTTAAGGTTTATACGATTTCTTGGAATTCTATGAGTTAAAAACCCATATTCCAGAGGCCATCACCTGCATCAAAAATCATAAATTGGATTTTCCTTTCATTTTTTCAAGCCCTTCAAATTACGTTTGAAAATAGTTACTCCTTAAAAAGTTCATTAGCATTCACGCTTTAGACCCAGAAAATGGCCCAATGTAAAAGCTTAATAATTAAATGGTCATGCACTTTCATTATCATCTCTGTAAAATGTTGAGTATATGTTAAACAAGTTCATGGTGATCCATTGCCTCAATGCTCTACTATTTTTTATTACTTAAAAGAGTCCGTACAACGCTCATCAAATAAATTAGGACATGTAAACAAATTATGCAGACTTTCGATTAAGAGTATACTTACAACGAATAGTCCTTAAGCCATTACTATTTGACAACTTATTCGACTTAAGGAGCAAATGATGTAACAAAAAAGCGAATGTGGTACGCTAAAAAAAAGGTAACCGATTCTAACAACTTATTCAATCAGTAGGTGCAAAGGTTATGGGTATAAAGTTGTATGTTTTCAAGTATATCTAAGATGTGAAAAAATTTTAAAGAACCTTTTGGGATTTACTTTGTAACAGCGGTAAATGCGAATGTGCACGACAAGATTTTAATGCTCGCTCACCGTTACTTACATCTCATCTTTGTGGCTTGCAATTTAATATTGTTACCAGTGACACAGAATACCTATGCGTAACACACGTAAGTTCCTTCACCTTCATCCAACCTAATATAATAGCAATGAAATATAAAAATTTTTGATGAAAAAATGTAAAGCGCATCCCTTCATGATTCATAATCCTCATCCTTTTACAGTCAACAGTTGCAACACAAAAAAATGAGAATTTGCTCACTGTGAAATATCAGCAAAAGTTCGTCACAATGCAACGCTTTGACTTGTTTTGTACGCAGTCGCCTTTTGGAGTTGCCCTACTACACTCTCAACTGCTCAGAGGAGCACTGTCGTGATCGAAGCCCAGTATTTTTTTCGGTAACGAAGCAATACGTTTCAAAAAGCAAGCAATATTTTAGTATGTTGTGTCTTTTCCCTGCACAATTTTAATAATAAACACAGTTTTATTTTAATATATTTAAGTTTTTGCATGCAGTGATTGAAACCATCAGAAAAAATGGTGAGTTTGGTGGAGTACTTCGGTCGAGAAGTTTTCGACCAGATATTTTTCTCGTTCATTACCATGCTGATTATGGTGTCGGCCTACTTGGATTTACGGGATAAGAACTTTCCCCCTGGACCGATTGGCACACCTTTGTTTGGATATCTTCCTATGCTTAATCCGAAAACACCATATAATACTCTGAAGGATCTGGCGGCACATTATGGAAAAGTGTTTAGCATGACGCTAGGTTCAGTGTATTCCGTTGTAATTTCTGATGTCAAATTGATCCATGAGGCCTTCAACTTGGATACTTTCCACGAGAAAACTCCCCTTCTTTTAGCCAATGGAGCTACTAACGGGAAAGGTAAAGTTTTTCTTATTCCTTTGTAAATTTTTGTATTTTGTAAAGACATGTATCCATGTATTGCAAATGCATTTTCTGGAAGATGAATTATTTAGCTGACTTAATTATAGTCATTAAAATAATTTTTAATAATACGTTGAAGACATGTGTACTAGTTTTTGAAGAAATATATTTTACCGAAAAGATTTATTTTATATTTTGACCTACCTTCATTCACTTTTCAAAATTTCAGACGCGAATGAATGAAGGGCACCCTGGTCATTTAAAAATATTAGAATGATATTACATAAGTTTGTTAAGCAGTTATTGCGTAATCATGAATAAAAAAACCTTTTTGGGGGGATAAAAAATTCTTGACTCTTGATTAGGAATCGAGGGGTAATGGTAATAACACGAAGTGCGCTGAATAGCTTACAAGTTGCTTTCAATCGTTTTTTATTGTATAGTTCCATTGTATAGACTGAACTTACTTAAGCAGTACTTCTATGAATGTGCACAATGTCAAGTCATTTTATGCCACACCTGTAATGTACATTTCGCTATCGTCTGTACGTGCAAAGTACATCGTTACTTTGATTTCGTAACAAACTTTGGTTTGCGAAGAATGGGAAAGGGCCAATTGTTGCATCACTTACTTGTTATACGTTCTTTGACCCTTCCATTCGAACTTGTTCTTTGTAGCTGTATCTAACTCTAATGCAGCACTTGTATTACTTACGAAAACTATATTTTAAAAAACATGTTTTAATGAATATTTAAATTTTAGGTATCCTAATGGCTGATAGTCAACGCTGGAAGCAACATCGATTCTTTTTAATGTCTGCTTTGAAAACCCTTGGCGTCTCAAAGAAACCTTCCTCGCCTCGCGTTATTCTAGAAGATAAAATTCAGACAACCTTATCCGAATTTGTTCAAGTAAGCAATTTCAATCTTTTGCGTTGACGGCTTCTTCATGTGTTTATGAGGGTAAAATAAGCTGTGGCGATTCCACTAAAACATTTTTTTAAATTATGAAAAGGAAATGAAGCAATCGGCTGGGAATTCTAAAGACATTAAGCCCACACTTCAGCATAGTATTGGCTCCCTAATGATGGATGTTGTCACTGGTATTCGGCCAGAGAAAGGCGATCCACAATGGGGAAAGATGCAAAATGTTTTCACTAATCAAATGCAAATGATGTCGATCACGAGTAGTACTAATTTCGTCCCCTTCCTGAAGTAAGATTGGATTATATTACAGAAATATAGCTTTTAAAAATGCAACGCAACGCCTAAATATTCTAAACCGCACTTCGAATTAATATGAACATATTAGGTGAATACTGTTTTACATGATAATTTTTCACAGTTAGCATTCATTTCGATTTTATAGCCAAACTGGATTTACTGAATCTTTTATTTCACTGCTGCAGTGATTTTCTAAACGTACAAACAAAACATGCACTATGGAAATGATTTATCGAGATCTAAATATTAGAAACATAAAGTAGGTGACATTCGTCTATGTAACAGAAGCATTTTTTACGCTAGAAAATTGTCCCATTTTTGCCAAAGACGTACAAAAGTAACATTCGAAATTTGAGTAATGATTAAATAGTTGTGAACCGCAAAGGCTTTACATAGTAATGTAGTGCAGTAAGAAATATGTTTTTATTCTTTTGTAATTTGCAAATTACTGTTTTGTTTTTCAAGAAAAAAGCTGTGTTTTCGATTTCTCAGCAAAGTGTATGACCAGTTGTAGGCAACAGAATTTGAATACCTCTTGAGATTACGTCTCCCTCAGCTACTTTTCAGTTTGCAAAAAAAAATTCAAAAATGTGTAACAAAAAAGGTACTGGTGGTGGTTGCTTAACTAAATGCCATGCATGAGATGAGGCATTTAATTCAAGAGATTGAATTCAGTGCAGGTTTTCAATCGAATTGAGAAAAAACATGAGGCACTAACAACTAGCCGTGATCGTCTAGTGGTGAGGACATTGCGTTGTGGCCGCAATAACCCAGGTTCGAATCCTGGTCACGGCACTCATTTTTGCGGAATATTTTTAGAACAGCTTTGTTGTATTTTTTAAATGAACTTTTTCAAATGGTACACTAAAATGCAATTGATATAACTTGATTTTGATAGAAATTTCTCAAAGTACACGAAAGCTATTGGAGAACTACTCTCGGGAAAAACAGAGGCAAACAAATTGCACAAAAAGTGTTTAGACAAGTATCCCAATGGGAACTCTAGCAACTTTCAATCTCTCATGGAAGCTTACATTGCGGAAGCTAAGCGTCGCCAAGGAAGTGACGAGTCATTCTCCGCTGAACAAATTTCTCAAGTGCTTTTAGACACTATGGCTATGGGCTGGGAGACAACTATGAATACAATTCATTGGATGTTTGTTTATTTGTCAATGTATCCAGAGGTTCAGGTAATCCCAAGGAAAGATATTATTCTAAATATTTTACAAATTATTAACGCGGCTATTTTTCTTGGACAAGTAGGATTTCATCGTTAAAGAGATGGAGCAGGTCTTGGGATCAAAGCGTGAAAATTTGAGTTTGGATGATTGCAAGAAATTGACTTATACTCAAGCGGTTATTATGGAAGTGATGCGTCACCGTCCTGTCCTCCCAATGGGTATTCCGCATTGCGCTGCTGAGGTTTGGCACTTACTGAATTAATATGGTTGTAGAAAAGATTTTGGTGGGCATACAATAATTTATTGCTGGTATTGACTCCATAGAAAACAAAACTTGGAAACTACTGGATTCAACCAGGAACCATGGTCATTCCACTTATTTACGCGGTGCACCGTGATCAGCGATACTGGGATAAACCGGACGACTTTATTCCTGAGCGTCACCTTAACGATGATGGAAGCATTAGGAAGTCGGAGTACTTTATCCCATTCCAAACAGGCAATCCATCTCTAGAATTTCTATTTAGCTTGGATGTATGTATGTACTGAACGAATTGAAATTGGTTGATTCATGAATTTTCAGGAAAGAAAAGTTGCATTGGTGAAGAATTGGCTCAATGGACCATTTTACTTTTCTTGGTTGGCGTAATGAACGAATTCAAAATATCTTTTGCTAATGGGGTCACGTACAACCAGGATGATTTACCTGATTTTAGTGTGACAACCACACCACCAGCATATCGTCTTACTTTTGAAGCTCGTTGAATAGATTCATTACTTCATCGATATTCTTCTTTTGGACTTTTAAAAAATTTGTGACTAATACTTAATTGTTTCTATTTTTCTACATATGTATATTGGATGTATGCAAACCGAATATATTTCAATACCATAATTATTAATAGGAATATGTGTACTTGTACTTGTGTGTTAAGTGAACGACGGGACAAACGCAAGGAGGAAAGTTATCTGGAGACATTTATCTAATTCATAAAACGTGTGTCGCTTTATTTTACTTTCATCTATCCTATTATATGAACAGAATATTATATTTATATAACTTTATTAATTACAACATGGATATATTTTTTCGTTTCATTTACTATAGTTCGTACAGAGTCAGTTCAAAAAAAATATGACATGGTTTTATTGTTGTAAGGTAGGAATGGAAAAAGCAAATAAAATTTAAATTGATGACACATTTTTATCACAGGTATATATTATTGGATTTACTAATGGAAACATATGGATGTCTAATTGAGTAAGTGTTTAACCTAAGGAATATCTGAAATATTTTCGAGGTGTGAAACATACTTAGGGTTTCATTCATCTTTTCAAATTACCTAAAGTTCACCTTTCACTGATATGAAGATTCGTTCATTAGAGTTAGAAAAATTATGACAAAACGATTCATTTCAGAAAGTGGTTTCTACAATTAATGCTGTCGCTACAATTTTAAAATATAAATATATATTTGTCTACTTCACAATATGTTTCCATCACATTGTTATTGCTGTAAATCATGACAAACCAATGCTTCATTTGTACCTGAACAACAATTTGCGAATATTTGGTTTTGCCAACATTTCGTTGAACGTACCTTACAATCTCGATCTAAATAGACTGCGGAATGGGTAACTATACTTTGGAGATACGTGAATCACTTCTATCAAAACTACCTACATATGTACATATGTGTTATTACTTTGTTTCTTATTGTTAATCACATACAAAGTTTATTTGGAAAATGACAATGACAGATCTTTGAATTCCCGTTGTAAGGATAGGAAATGTACCAACGTACGTTAGTAAGTATCTTATGAAGACATCTTGTCACGAATATGTGTACTGATGCTACTTTATACTTCACCGTCCATTAATCAATTTCCGTCCTGGTATAGATTTCGGGTGGCGTAGAAAGCAAAAAGTGCATTCAGATTGCTCCGCAATCCTTCATAAAACACTTTAATTTCTGCCATGAACACGTCTCTCTCTGGCTCATTCACCAAAATGGAAAGTCTTTGCATCAATTGACTTCGAGTTGGTGAAGCCTGGCACAGAATCTAAGTAACAAATATCGATCTTTCGACAGGTAATAGTGGATAAATGAATTAAACAAATTAGTTGCTTTAGAGCAATGACTTACGTTAAATAGCTGCCTTAAAATTAGACCATGGTACATACCCAAAGTAGTCTCATAACTACTTCTCAAATTAGCGGCCAAACTTTCAGGTTCAGATCCTTTCTCGTAGTCAGTCACAATCGATTGCAAAAATGTGCAGAGGAAGTTAAGACCTCTGAAATGTTACGTGTTACAGTGATCAACTGCTATAAAATTTTTAGCATATTTTTTCAAAGCAAAAGTACAAAAAATACAGCAAGCGTAATTTAGATAGATATTAACAAATATAACCTTTTTAACCAGAGAAGTGCTTCTATATTAATTTTGGAAACATTTGAGGCTATTTCATCATCAATTATATCCTCCAGGTATTTATAACGCTCCCGATCCAGCGTGTACTTACTCATAAGTTTCTACCTCAAGCATAAACGAAGTAAAAAGTGTTAACCATTAACCAGAAAACGTAAGAATGACAAATTAAAAAGTTACCTTAATATTTCCGTTAACATCGCGAGAAACTGGAGTAAATGCTAAACCCAGACTCTCTGTTTGGACATTAACTCATACTTTATTAGAGAAAATGAAGACATACACGAATGGCTATTTCTAAGCTTTCTTTTGGATTTCGTACCTATGAATTTGACTACGAGATTGGAGCAATGAAGAAACTCCCTAGTAGGCACTTTCCCTTCACCACTTAATTGTGGCCATTTATCCAAGGTGATCTTCATCTCGTCTTCTAGCTAAGCAATATAGAGAGAACGAAATGGCACCGATATAAGTATTGGTTTGATTACAAGTGATATGAAATCGAGATTTAAATCATGTTTTTAATATTCAGATGCCCAACGATTGACAGCTTGAATAATTCAGCTCAGATGACAGGCTATGCTTATCAAACAATTTATCATAGCAGCAAATAATTCAGCCTATATATGTACGTCGGAATAATACATGCTTGGAAAACAGCGTAATTTTGTACTCACCGATAAGGTGTTGTTGTTGAGAACATGGTCACAACGGTTATCTTTCGGGAAGTTGGATGCACTCGTGACTGGACTGCCCATTATTGTATATTTTATGAAGTGAGTGAATCTACAGAGAGCTTCTCTCTTATCAGCCAATGAAGCTTTTCATTTATAGGTTTCACAAAGATATGAGCTGTTTTACTAAATTGTAGTATATTTCATTTTCATTTCTCTTTGTCAGAATATTACATTGCTGCGCGTGATTTGTTAAAATTGTCGGCAGCTTACAGTTTTCACGACAAATGGAATAAAATTAAGTCGATATTTTATTTTACCTTATCGCTAGGTTTAAGTTCGGTTGGGGATGTTCAAGAACTTCAGAAAGCACGAAAGACTTTTTTAAAGCTGTTCCGCCTTATTACCTCCCGGCTGATCTCTTATATCGCGAGTTGTGTATTTCCGACGGGGAAACTCTTGTTAGAGTAATGCAATGCTGTTCCTCTGGCCGCCTTAATTCCAGGCATGAGCAATACCGTTGCCAAAAACAAAGTCTCTAACAAACTAGTTGCTGAAGATATGTAGTTGTGGAAGGCACAACATACTATGAAGAAACCCTCCAAGGGTGGACTGCTTTTTTATACGTGGAGGGACGCTTTGAGACCGTGGAAATATCATTATTTACGAAATAAAATATGTGCTTATATCCTAAATGTTCGTCCTTGGCATATGACTCCTCATTTTTATTTCAGCTAAAAATTAATTCAAATTAGGGACTAAAAAATCTAGCTCGATGAATAAAATTTTTACGGAGGGAAATACATGTTGCAAATTTCGATTGCAAAAAAGTAAATAATGTGATTGAATTACATTTTATGATATGCTTTTATAAAATTGAGAAACTTCTGTTCGTTTCTTCTCATCTTTCGTTGATTATGGAATTTTTAAAAGGCAAACCAAAAAAAAACTTTTGTTGAAATTTTTCCAGCTTCAATTTATTGTGCGATACTTCGAGAAGGCGCGACAATTCTGGACTTTGGATTCAACCAGTGATTTTTTTGGATGAATCGACTCCCTGGCGCCTGTCTCCAAGATTGCATGCGGAATTATCGTTTACGGGAAGCATTTCTGCCTCCAAATCACGTTGCTCTTTCCACTTGGATTGATGGTAATCTTTTGCAACGATCAATCTTATCATGATGTATGTCCTTGTGTTGAAGTTGTCAGTATGTATGATTTTCACTATACGAACATTGCAAATCAAGTCTGGGAATCGACACGAGATAAGATTTTGAGAAAAGAGATTTGACGTATCAGGGCGTCAAGTATTTATATATTACCTGAATCTGTATCCGAATAACTTACCTGATCAGACCGAATTTTTATTTAGTTTGTAAGAGCGTTTCTAAGCTGTTCAATTTATTCAATACTGAAGGTGAAATTTAAAGCCAGACAAAAATGAACGTTTACTTGATTATAGTGGGATTATTCATAATTAACAAGGCAAGCGCAGCTTCCTTGCCATGTAAAAATAAAATTAATGTAGCAATACTTTATTAATCATTTGGATCTTTATTGATGCAATACTTTCAAAACATATTGGTCTAGATTTGCCAGACAGCAAATTGGAATTGAGGCAAGATTTAATTGAGGGCGACATTATTCCGAACCCCAAAAGTCGCAATGGAATTCGAGGCGATCAATACCGTTGGCCAAACAGAACTGTAGTATACGAGTTGGATATAAATTTCAGTAAAGCCGTATTAAATCATAGACATATATTTAAGCGTATTGTTTTATAAACTGATGTTACGTAAATTGTTTAGATTCTTCTGAAAAGGCCAGCATTTTGCTAGGATGGGCCGAAATAGAGAATACAACTTGCATAAGACTGAGGTCAAAAACTGATCAAGATCGGGACTATGTTTTTGTTGTAAAGGGTGAAGAAAATTCTGGTTGTTTTTCGTCGGTTGGACGACAAGGGCAAAGACAAGTAAGAAAAGGCTTGGTATG
Source organism: Lepidocyrtinus dapeste (assembly GCA_036850885.1). Classification (NCBI taxonomy): domain Eukaryota; kingdom Metazoa; phylum Arthropoda; class Collembola; order Entomobryomorpha; family Entomobryidae; genus Lepidocyrtinus; species Lepidocyrtinus dapeste. The sequence continues at coordinate 1,877 of JAANSQ010000939.1, read as the reverse complement.
CTTCGTTTGCAAAGCACATCACAAACTGTGAAAACTTTTTACATCTCATGAATCGATATTTCTACAGGTTCTAAACTTTGAACCAAGATGTATTTTACGTCATGGAACCATCGTACATGAAATGCTGCACACAATTGGATTTTATCACGAGCAGTCAAGACCGGATCGCGATGATTACGTAACTGTGGTCTGGGATAAAATTGAGCCAGGGAAGGAGCATAATTTCAATAAGTACACGGAAGAGCAAGTTGACACGATGAAAACTCCTTATGATTACGGTTCAGTGTTACATTACTCGGCTACCGGCTTTTCCATTGATGGAAGTCCAACAATTATTCCCAAGGTAGCCTTAAAACGCCAAGATACATATTATACATATGTAAATCCTTAATATCAGAGATTAATGAAATTGTGTATCTCACAGGATCCAACCGCAGAAATCGGACAACGAATCCGTATAAGCGATATTGACGCTTTCAAGGTCAATGTGATGTACAATTGTACTACATTCCTCTGAAATATCGACATGCAAAATGTTGGAGTGTACAAGCATAAATAAATTGAACAAGCATAACTTACAAGTTCTATAATTTTTTTCGCTGCATTCTAAATTTTAAACGATTTGATGTATGATTTCATGAAATGTAACAACAATGTGACGACAATGAGTGTGATTTGGCTATCAGTGACATCTAACAATCATTTCTACCAATTTTGCTAGCGCATAATTAAAGGCTTCAATTTTTTTCGCGTTGTCGTCACAGAAGGTCAGGAGATACGTCTATTCTCATTTTGCCACTACTTCCTTTAGTAGTCAGTAGGATGTATCAAAGTACTAACCAACAGTCTGTTTCTACCAATTAACTCTTCAAGGTACAAAGATATTTGCCTGGTCTTAGAGTATTTTACATAAATACATTTCCCATTGATTACGTAATGGAAATGAAACGACACTGTGGATGTGGAAGTAATATTTTACCAACGAATCTGAAACATTATGCAGCGAATATTTGCCCGTTGCCGTAATATGCATTTGCTGAAAAGATGTGAATTAATACCTCAGAGCTAAATGATAGCTAGTTGATAGATGACCTCAAATTATTATTGTGGCTGAACAATATAATAGGCATTTTAATCTACATGATAAGCAGTCTTGATTCACGATGAAAAGAGTGCGTTGCATTTTGTTCTGAAGACTTTTCTTCTGACCTTGACTAATATTACTAATACTGGCACAGATCAAGTCAATTTTCATGGGGCCGTGGAGACTTTTCAAGTTTTTTAGCGAAACATACATACACCAGGCCAATTTTCATTGTGTTTCAATATTCTCTCTCTAATTCTCTACATGTGACAACTGGGGATAGTAGAAAATATTAACATGAATTATTTATGAATTCCATGCACTGCTTCATCTCCAATTTGGGAATTGGCAGTATAAAGTCTTTTCATAATTTTTCATGCCCGCGAGAGAACTGACGATGAGTAGGTTAAGAGAAACACAATGGCAACAATTTATTTAATCTTAAGCTTCTTTTCCCTCTGAATCTATTACGTCCGGCATCCTATTTATTTTGAATTCTTTAAAATTACTGTAGATCATATGCATTATCATTTAAAATTATAGAGTTTAATGTGATTTTTGAATACATAATCTATAGAACATACTATGGAGGCCATGGAATCTCATTTTTATGGTCCACCTTGTAGGTTATTTTGTTTGCAAAAATGTGGAATAGGAATAATACGGTATTATTAATACCCCTGAGTCGTAAAAGGAAAAATGCCTTTAAGAAAGGTTACATTTGATCAAGCCCAGCCCAAATTATCATGTTACATATATGATATGAGGCATATAATATAAGTAGGTACTTTTT
>JAANSQ010000938.1:0-17976 GCA_036850885.1 Lepidocyrtinus dapeste | reverse complement strand
AATGCAGCAAAGTTATTAAAGGCGAGTGTTCAGTTGAAGGGATGTGTACTCTGGAATTTTCAAATTTTCTATAGAATTTTTATTACGATAGAAAGCTTTCTGGAAGCTTCCTGTACTTCTGAGAATGGCAATTACACTTGCTTTGACGCTTATGTGTTGCAATAGTTTGAGAGTGTATGAGCCTTAAAATGCAAATTTGTTTTGGAAGTGGATGTAATTTCAGGAGAGAACTATAAAAAATATTACTTCTTAATTTGCAGACTTTGACGACGATGGCAATGAGATTTTTCCATCGACTTCGTCCGCTTCAAGTGCCGGAGAAAGTTCAGAAAACAGGCGGGAGAGAGACTTTGTTCCTTCTGCAGATGTCACCTCGCAGGATACCGAAGACATCATTTCGGCAATGCTTGGTAAGTCTTTTTAACACATTTTTTTACTAAAATAAAATACTATCTAGACTTAAAGATATTTTAAGTTTAGCTGTTGATAAACTTCATGTATAATCCTTGGCGCAGAAAGTTTCAAAAAGCAGGTTGCAATGAAGTATGAATATTTTGCATATTTTGAAAGGAACATGTTTCACTTGACTTGATTCGCCCTGAAGCAAAGACTAAAAATCGATTCATGGCTGAAAACGATTGGATATAGTAGAATTTATTGCTTTTCTAATGTACTGCTGAAAAAAGAGGCAAGTGCTTAATCGCTCATGTTTGAAATGATTTGGTACTACCTACAGAGCATAAATATAAATTGCATGACACACTCAAAATCTTGGACTTGAGAAATGGTGTAAAATTGTCAGAGACGTTTTCCTCGTTTAAGAACATTTTTACAGATTGGCTTCCACACGTAGCATCGATTTACTGCAGTTTCATTTCTAGACTTTAGTCATAAATATTCATTGGCAGTGTAGAGTTGACTGGGATGTTGATGTGAGTCAAGTCTGGTGAAGGTTCAGTAAGCTAAATTTGTGTCTACTTTTCTTTCCCTGAGCTATCCTGTAGGTACGTGTAAGTATCTGTGAAGATTTTTGAAAGGAAGTTTTGAAGTTTATCAAACGCGATTGAAAGTTTGACAGGGTAGGGAGGCATTATTGTTTCAAATCGATTATTCCAATACGCTTTTAAATAACTAACCATGGCAGGTTTTTATTTTTCTCTGGCGTTGTGGTGAAGCGTACAACAGCAATCACTGTTGCTCTGCTCCTGTTGCACTTGATAAGAGAGAGAGAGACAGAAGAAGCGGAGTTTTTTTTTCTTTTCTTTCTTCTCAGAGCCTTGGCAATTTTTCGAATAAGAAGAATGACTTGGCAGATTTGAAGCAAAAAAACAGTTCAGGTATGAGGCATACACGATATTAGGAATGAAGCGTTTTCTTGTGAGGGAACCTAAAAGAACATTACATCCGTCACTTCACATTCGCTCAGCAGGAGTGGAATACTTAAAGCCGCAACAATTGGATGCGTTCTGTTAAAGCATTAATTTTGTGAAGAAATATATTTTTACAGCAAGCGTTATGCATTTTTTTCTTTCGCTTCATATTCTACTTTCCTAAGTCAAGAAGTTAGTTTTCTATGGGATCATTTGGAAACTTACCTGGTTTTGGCGTTTTTATCTTAAGGCGTAAGCATATCTTACCAATTTATGATGTTATGAAACTATGTAACTCCCATTTCTTCCTTCCTCTTGAGCTGTTTCATTTTCTAAGATTTGTTTAATTGAACGGTTTAAGTACCTCTTTAAGGTTGCTTGAAATAATTTGTTGAAAAGTAGAAAACTAAAAATATTTTGAGCCTTCATTTCACTCCATGGCCCGAGTATTAATTTCAGTTCCTGTAACGAGTCATTTTAATCGCTTAATTCCTGAATAAATCATGCAGTATTTCCGACTGTCATGAGAACACGAGTAAAAAAAATGTAGACAGGGTTGAAATACAGTAGAATTATCCTCTTGTTCACTTAATTTTTCGAGAAGGGAACGCAGCCATGTATTTCTTCTATGGAGAGAGCTTAAAAATCTTATTGGTTACGTAAGATCACCACCCCTCTGTATTAGCCCCCATTATAAATTCATTCATTGGAGGGATGCACAAAATTCGTAGCATTGGAGCTTACCTTGGCCTCCACTGTATCACTCTAAGGTTTTCTTTTCGCTTGTGATGGCTTCATAATTTTTCTCATAGAATATCGTGTAAGGGGATGAAATTCATGTTACGTTTAGAGCTTAGGGGTTGATGCAGGCTAGCTGTGATGTGATGTGCTGCATATACAGAAATTCAATGTGCATTGATATATGTGCTTTCCTCTCGTACATTTCAAAGTCAATGTACGCTTTTCTCTTGTGTAACAAATTTAATAGAATTTATTCACATGTATGATGAATAATGTACTCTCCGCGGAACAGATTATGGCTCCGTATTGTGATTAATGTTGTTTATGTAATGGGACTGCTTTAAAAAGATTTTATGTGCGAGTCCTATTTCAGGATTTAGAATAGTTTTGGGAAAAGACGCGACGTATCAAAAGATATATTAAATTGGTTAGCTAACGTTGCCTCAAACAAAAAATGTTTCAGAGGATCTTGTTTTAATGTGTGAAATTCGAATAGAGGCAACCCCATAGAAAAATGACAGGAAACTCTTCTCTATGCATGTAATTATTATTATCATTTTGAAGTATTTAGCTTGCCACTCTCGGATATGCAGCATTAGATGTAGCATTGTTGCTCACTTTTAGTAAGACACCTTTTTTTTACCCTTTTGTTCATCCTTCCAAGTACGCACACCGTCACTGGCACTAAGCCACAGTCATCAATAGAAGTAGGTAGTGAGTAGTCCGCAACAATTGACTCTGAATAAAAACGAGTGTCCCACGCCTTGATCATCCGTCACATCCTAGCGAACAATACGTGTGGTGAAAATATAGCGGTGTTTTGTTTCAAGAGAATTTGTGTTTTTAAGAAACCTTTTTTATCTGCTTCAATCGAGGATATTGAATAAAATAACGTGAAACGTGATATAATCCTATAAAGGTTTACTTGGCTTTTAGCTTTTCGCCGAATTTTGTTCCTTTTTATAGAGTGATAAATTCTAACCGTCTCTTATTATTTTACTGAACCCGTTTAGTACCAAAAATTCAGGCTTCAGTTTAATCCGATTGCCTCGTTTTACCAGGATTCCTTTTTTTTTAAAATTTACCCTCAAAAATGTGATTTATAGTGAACGATTTGGATTAATTTTTGAGCAAAATACTACAAAATATTACTCTGGAAAGTACTGTGATTAGAAAAAGACTAAAAGATTATTGCCCACAGGAAATATTTAGATAAGTGTACCTGCCTGAAAATATAAATCGTGCCTCACAATGTTTTCATAAAACTACGCCTAGATTTTTCCTATTTGTCGGGGAAAGTGAAACAAATCTTTATGGATTGAACACACAATAATTTTGATTGCAAATAAGATAATGTTTACTTCGTGATATGACTGTGTATCAATAATTTCTGGACGTTTTTTAATTAAAGACTGAACATTATTGAGCTGTATTAAACGTGTTTTAAAAGTGAACTTGTAATTTGGCCTTATTTTCTATAACTGGGAGCTTATTTTGTTCACTGGAGAGCCGGAAAATTTAAACTTTGGTCAGTGATTAGCTTCATTTTTGAATTAGCCTTTAATGTGTTTGTTTTTAAATTGTCCTAAGTATACAATTTGCAAACTTTGGGAGAAACGTGAATACATTTTTTGATTTAACTAATTAGGTTTTCAAGTATGTTAAAAACGCATCAAAAATTGAGAATCTATGATTTTTCTGATTATTGTGTATTTCTGATTGAAGTAAACTTTAATCATTTTATAAAACAAAATCAATGAATAAATAATAGTTCAGAATGAATTATTTCGTTTTTCAAATCTGGCTGTAGGCAGAGGTGAAGGAATGAAAAAATGACGAAAGAAAAGAAAGAAATATGAGGTTTTTTTTGATATCTTCGTTTTTACTCAACATGGCATGTTCTTTCTCTTTTATTAGATTGATTCATGAGATAGAGTTATTCTGTGGAGGATAGAGGATCGGCGGACAATGGCCGTGTCATTTTCGTAGAGAAGAGCTATTGTGCTTTGTAATGAATTGACAATGGATGTGATAAAGATGATAGCATGTCATTTTTCATGTCAAAATACCAACGTAAGCCTTATTCTAGCATAGGTGTGTACTCTAGGATCCAGTGATAATCGTAAAAGATCTTTTAGGAGTATGTAAATTATAATAAGAAAATGAAATATCAACTCAATGTCACAGCATGTCAGTTCTGATTTTGGTGGTGGCGGTTGTGCTATCTTGGGTTTTTCTAATGAAAAATATGATATCGTGTGCGTTTTTAGAAAGGTGGATCTTTCTTAAAATCAAAATACAAGTCAAGCGTGAAGCATTTCTTCGTGTTTTCGGATTGAAAGTCTATGCAGTCTATGCGCTAAGAGTACATAAATTTTCGAAAAAAGGCAATCAAAACTATTATGAAGAATTGAAGGAAACAATTTAAAGATGAAATCATGAAAACATGTTATTATTGTAATGTCAATAACATAAAGCGATTGATTGGAAACAATGAATTTGCTAAATCACAATCGATTCAGTGAACTTTTTGTGTGTATTTGATGTAGAAATAAACGGGCTTTAATTTTACCAGGGAAAGTTTTGTATGAATTATGAAGATGAAAAAATAAAGAAAAATAAGGCAGTCAATTGAATGATTTAAAATTTTAGATGACATATTGGACCACGACAGCGGAGTTTTTGATATCTTTGACACATCTTCTGACCGTGGCGATGAAGTTCTTTCGGAGAGTTCGGTGTCTTCGGTAAGTCTTTGAGAGTTTAGTGTTACTCTGATGTATGACAGCATGTAGCTGAGAGAAATTTAATCAATTTTTAATAATATGTGATTAATTCATGAAATGAATATAGCTACCAGAGGTATTGAATGAAGACTCGAGAATTGAGGCAGAGGAAAGTAGTTTCTCAGCAGACATGATTCAGACAGCCCCAATCCATGCGAGCGCTCGTCCCACAGCTCATGCAGCCCAACCCAGAGGCTTTCAGGTATGCTTTATTTGATACTCTCGCATATATTGCATAGTACGTTAGGAGGAGGAGGCTATTTCTATGTAGCAACATGACGAACAAGTATTTCTTGATTTTAACCAAGTTGGTTTATGCAAAAGCTACTTTTCTTTGCGATTGGAATGTACTACTTGTACCTTCGCCCTTGTTCCGAGTTGCGTTCATGTTCATTTGCATTGTTTCTAAAATACGAGGATTTGTTTAAGAAATCCAAGGATTTATTGGTTTCGAACAATGAGCTCATGAATTTAAATTATTTTAGGCATCAACCATAAAATTTTCCTATTAAAGGAATCGTAATTGTTCATAATTGTAATTTAAGAAGTAGAGATTTTAAAAAGAACGTAAATCAAGAAAATGTCATAAATTTGCAGAAATTTGAGAAAAGAAATATTGAGCTTGATATAATTCGTTTTTTGTTTCACTTCAACCGTCTTCTATGAATAATTGAAATTAAATTAAATGATTTAATAAATAAGAAACACCAAGAATCGACGTAGAAACTATAGGTTTCAAAATATTCAATGCTGGATTGATTTTGATTATTGTTGTGCATACTTTTTGATAGTAACGAGTCATTGGGGCATTGCAATAATTTTGCAAAGCTTACTATTCAGTGTGTATGTAAGCCTGTTGAGTTTTGGTTTGGGGATTTCTGGCTTGATTAATAATCAACATGGCCTCTTACCCCCCTCCGTACTTGATAGTTTCAAGTGGTTAGTGGCTTATTACTTTTTAGTACCTAATTGGCTGTCTTTTCCTATAAACAATTTATTCCATGGAATCGTTTCCTTTCCAACTGGAGCGACGATTAGCTAATGCTATAGGTTTATCTGGAGTTATTCATCGCTATATTTGTAATAGTGTTTATGCAATATTAGATTCATTGCCAAGCTCAATCATTTGAAGTCTAGCGTCTGTTGTCAAGAAGCTCACATGGCAAAAAATTATCCTTGGAAAAACTGTGAAGAGCTTTGAAGAGGAAAATAATAAGTGTGGGATGTATGAATTTCTATTGAATTTAAGCTTAGGTGGCATACCGTAGACAATATGAATCTCATATGTAATAAGTTTTTTTTTACCAAATGAGCAATATTACGAGACGACGATGTGTATTCATGAGAGTTTGCCGGCGGCTATCTTTGGACAAAAAACAAACATTTTTCGCCGTAACCTGAGAGGCGCATAGCTACATGATTAAGATTTTGTCCGCTCGCCACAAACGAAAATGTACTGGTGTACTATTAGCGACAAAAAAAAATGTTATCTTAGCGCTACAAATGGGCTTATATACACCTGTAGTAATTTAGCTTACCTGCTCATACCTATGTCACATGGGTAATAATTGTAATGACTTTATGATTGTTACTTACATGCATGGCTTTTTGTCATTCAAAAATTTGTTGGAGTTTGGACTGGGCATGTACACATTTTTCCACCTTGTATATTTACTTAAGGAGAAGGACAAAAATGTTTTTAGCTGAAGGGTTCGTCAAGCCACCTGTTAGGCAATCTCATACGAAGATAGAAGCCAAAGTAGACTTTTTTTAGAGAAGCGTCTCTAAGTTTCAAATGGATTCTAAAACGTTCGTGGGGTAGCTATCGAAGTGATATGCTAGTTTAATACAACTGAAATGAGGATTAGGTGGAAAAAAATTAAGATTGAATGTTACGCTCATTCCTCTCCAGATTATGAAGATGATATCCTCTCTGTCTGGCGTAATATTCCAATAACAAACTTTACATTGATTTCTCACATTAAAAACATAAATTTATTTGACTAGGAATAGCGGGGAGTGAGTTATGTGTTACCTGTGATGATTCATATGAGGCGGCTGTAAGACAATAATGCTTTTGATACGAATGATACGATAGCTACCTACCGCAGGCGTAAATGCTCTTTCATTGATACATTACGGATAGTCGTCCATTCCAATTATGAGACGGGAGGATAATAATCGTAATCATCTTTTATTTATTTGATGTATCTAGAATTTAAGAAGGATGCGCAGTGAGATATGATTGAGGAATAAATAGGTTTAGAGTCATAAAACATTGAATAGTATGAATATTTGTTGCGGTGAAGTTAGGCCTCTAGATTTGTGTCTTTGGGTCTCTGTTCCATGATGCATTTCGACACGGACCATGTGAGGTGTTTTGAATGATCTTTAGTACATTATTACTCATAATTTATCACTCTGAAGCAGGACACTAAGGAAAAAGTTAACCCTTTGTATCATCCTCCGTCGGCATTTCTCTCTTGTGCTTCTGGTCATTTTCACTCGTGTGGTTACCTGTCCCAACCAGTAGTAGTTGGTTGTGTTCAAGATGAAAATTTTATGTAATCATTAGGGAACATTTGGAACGAAATTTTCATTAGTCATTTCTTTTGGTCTTACGCTGTGACATTTTTTTTGTTGAAAAAATCATTTTCTGGAGTAGAATTTTTATGGTATGATCCAAATGCGGTTTTTTGAGTTCATGGCTCAGCGTGAATTGTAAATTTCTTTTGTTGTGGGTTAGTGCTCAAGTGGTGAGAATCAGGGCATATGTGAATGCTGGTATGTGTGTATGTGTTTGCATAGACCAAAGCAATTGGATTCCTACGCTGTTGTGATAGTGGTTGCCCTAAAAGCCAAATCGTCTTGGGTGACTTTGACTCAAGAAAATTATCTGGATTGCGAAGCCGGCATGCGGCAAGTCCTTACTTGGTGAGGAAGAAGGTGCTCCTGCTTTAGAAAAACCCTAGAAATGCTCCAACTTATTTACGAAGAAGTAAACAATGTAAATACTTTTTTTTTATTTTGCGTAGGGATATAAAAACACGTCATAAATTCATAATTAATTGTACCGTGAACAATATTGTCCGCTGGTTTTAGGCAGAATGATACATGATGTACGAAAAGGGTAAACTAGACAAACGGATATGTGATTCGAAGGTATAACCCCTAGCAAATATATTAAGACCATTGCTATTTTTTCAATTAGGCTTGAACTGATTTTCTTGAGGATTTTCTTAAATTGTTTGCGTGGTGCATAGAAGGGAAAAGTGACCTATATTTGTTTGCGTATTAGCCCAGACGAATAATATTAAATTTTTGTTTCTTGGTCTATACTAAAATCTTAATTTTCGAGTTTGGTTCCGGTATTGCAGAGAATGAATATTGTGGGTGCAAATGGATATTTAGTTTTATGTGTGTACTTGATCATTAATACGGATCTCCTTTTAAGGACAAGAAAAATATTCTTTTGAAAATTACTTTCCTTACATGTGCTTGACTCAGGTCTCGAAGAAACATGATTAATGTTTTTCCGATGTTCGTTTGTTTAGTAACCTATATGATATTTTGTGTATAGGAAAGTGTATCTCTAAGGAAACACATAGCTCCTGTCTAAAATTCCTTGATAGATTCTGCAAAGCTTGACATGACTACAGTACACTTTTTGTTGCCCCTGTACTTCATTCTAAAAGTGGAATATTTAATGAGTAAACGTTTATGAAATAACTAAATGGACAACGTGATTTTCGTGCTCTAAAACAAATTACTTGTCACTGCTCCATTTCTATCATTCCGATCATGAAGAGCATGGCATGTTCAAAGCGAAAGAAATTTAATAAGCTTAAAATCAATCTTGAATGTATTAGACTTGCATTAACTCTCTCTCTCTCTCTTTCAAAGTGATAGATATCAGAACTGATCGTAGGTATTAAACACTAACTTTGTACGTACCGTTTGAAGGAAGCAGATAATGAAACTTTTTGTTTGTGATATCACGATAAATGATGACTGATTGGCATTTGTCAATCGGAAGATTTGTCAGGCACAAAAGGAGTTTTTTATTTGAGGCATTATTGAGTTTGCATCTTACAAAAATTCAGACATTGTTTGTCGCAATAAATGATTATGTTGATTGTGTATCAGCTCTGGCTGACATGTTTTCATTTGTAGTCCCGTTTGCTCGAGATGTATCTCTAGAGTTCTTGATAACTTTGTGGGACAATGAAACATTAATAGTCTAAATAATGATTTGTGGTTTTCAAAACGTTGCGATTGATTTCTAATGTTTGTTGTTTATGGAGCTGTGAAGGAGATTGGCGTTTAACGTTAAGCGGCTTGGCATTTTTTAATTGTAAGAGAGATTTAACATACGTCTAGGTATGAGCTCATTTGCGGGTTTTGTGTACGTGGCTAGATGACGCAATTTTTTTTTGCTAAATTAGATCAATGAATTCACTGGAGGAAATTTAATTTTAACATGTCCATTTGGTCGATAAATAAATTTAATTTTTTTTAAATTTCTAGGTCCACACAAGAATGCCGGGGTTGCTGCGTAGCGGTAGTGTGGATCCACGGTGGCAAGAGCTAGCCAATCTCTTGAGCCTGCAGGGAATAGGAGGAGGGTCCTCCTCTCATGACCCCAGCGGTGCAGGTATGCACCAACCTATTCCACATCACTTCCCCCCACATCCTTATCATCATCATCATCACCACCATCATCACACTCCCACACCCTTGCATCATTCTATGCATCCTCCTCATTTTGGATCTGCGGTTCCTCCAACTACTCCGTATACAACGGAAACTGCGAGGAGCGTGCTTCTTCAGAATGCAACCCTCCCACCACCAGAGTTGAACACTACCAGTCCTTATGTTAACATCGGGATGGGTAAGCACTTTTACGTAGAGTAGTGTAGTACAATATAGCTTTTTGAAGACAAAAAAAATCCAACATGGCATCAGTTTTCTTTTAAAAAAAATATTTGCCGGCAGGATAGAAACTTGTTAAACCGGAAAGATTTTTTTTTCTCATTTTGAACATTTGTCAATAGATTTTTTTTGTGGCGATTTCTCTATTTTAATTTTGAGTGAGCATGTGCCTAATGCACTAGGGTAGCATTTTGTACAAAAAAAGATCTCCGTCTAGAAAGCAAATGGCACTTCCTTTTATATTTTGTAGCCATTTTTTATCGCTACCGACACAGGACGAACGACCGTATCAAAAAAGGGAAGGGAATAAGTTCTTCAAAAGGGATATGGGTAGCGTACAAGTCCTTCATGTAAATGCTCTATTCTTTCGAACAACTGAACTTGTCGTATTTTGTGGACAATTGAAAAATGAATGTTTTAAACCACGACGGCATAATACGCTTGAAGTAGTTGGACCATGTCGACACGTAATCGTAATTGATTCGTTCTGTATCAATTCGGGCCTATGAATAAAAAAAGTGCTTTAAAATTTTCGAGCACTTTTCAGAGCTTAGATTGTGAATAAAAAATGGATAAATTTTTGAGCATGAAAAAAATGCAAATTGTGACTCGTGAATTACTGTTCTATTGAAAGATTAGTTGGGACGGTAGGAACTGTTCATGCGTGTGTACATTGCATTATACTCATCACTATCTAGTATCGAGGACGATGATGGGATGATCGTAATAAAAAAGAACTTTTATCGCTTTGACCGCGCAAGTAACCCCATAATGCCATCTGCAAAAAAAAAATTAAAAAAATGCACTTGCATCCTAGTCTTTTTAGCAGTTTTCCTCTGTTTCAAAGTACGTAGTTCCATGCCATGTGTAAAGGAAATGTAGACCCGTTAAGATGGATTATATTTAATCTTAACGTTTAGTCTTTAATATTAAAGTTTAAAGATGATAGTATTAAATTACATTGGGTAATTGTATGTCTGTGTTTTTTATCCTTAGGAGCATCGTCAAATTTGGGATCTGCAGTAGCTTCGTCCATGCACTTGACAAACAGCAGTGAGCCCATGATTGATCCTGGTAGTCATTACAAGATGATGGATCCCTCTCACGACATGCTTTATTACCAAGTGAGTCATAATACGAAACAGTGGAAATGAAGAGAGCCACGATGAATTTTTTTTCTTTATTTTAATGCAGTCCAAAATATGTTGAAGCTTTACAAACGCACAATTCGGAATAAAGTGTGCGCTTGATTGATGAATGCTGTGACAAGCTAATATTTTTTTGCCCTCAAACACGTTCTTTATCTTTTTGCTCCTTAACAAATTTTTTATCGCTCTTTGGTCAACTTATCTGCAAAGATTAGTGTCTTAGTGTCTTAAGAGAATCTTGAAGAATATATATGAATTGTACATGATTGCAGAACTCAACGAACGAAATGGCAAACCAGACTTCGGCTACGGACGGCTTCAATCTTTCATCGATTCTCAACGATGATGAGCTGCAGCTGATGGACATGGCCATGAGTGAAGGTCAGTTTTACTAGACAGTATTTTCATTATTATTATTTCCCTTATATCGTGAGCAAACACTTTTCCTTTCCCAAATTTTCAATGAGAGTGCTGGCGAGAGCACGCGTGAATGTTCAGGTATTACATTGTAAGTGTATCTAGCAGGTGATAAGAATAGCATAAATCGCTGTCACATCTCACGAAAAAAAGAAGAAAATGATGAAAGAGTTCTTTTGTCAAAGAGGGTAATGTTGGTCCCCAACTGTAGATGAGAACGTTTTGATGTTCATTCATTAAGCTATGAGGTGATTTGGTGTATGAGTGTATGTCTGAGTGCGAGGAATGGAGCAGTTTGATAGACACTAGACTGTTTTTTATGAATCAAACGAAGTAATGCCATTTTAAGTATGCTCTCTGAAGTAATTAAGGATATACCAGAAAACAACAAGGATACTTTTTTCCCATGGTGTTGTCTTTACCAAGTAGGTATTTTTTAATGAAAAAATAAAATGATTGCTTAACAATCGTTTACCTGACTTACGAGACACTTTTTGGGTGCTTGGCTGTGAGGAGTAAGGATTGTAAAGCACTACTTGTTGCTTATTTTGCAAATAAAAAATCTTTTGGAGATGGGCAAAATGGATGGTTAGTTAAAGCAGGGAAGAATATGTCGTTTTACTTGTCGAAGTCTTGTCATTTTATGATAACAATATTAATAATAAAAATAATGAGCGATTTGTTTGATGATCTTGACCGTCCAGACCAAAAGATTTTTTTCCGTATTTTCTCAGTCATTTCTATTTTCGTAACTTCGTCAAAAGCTTTCGTATAGGACTGTTCAAGGTTACGAAAAAATTGTTTAATACCTTCATGTCGTCTTTGAAAAGTTTAAAAAGGCAAAAGTATTTTGCACTAGAGGGATTTAACGAGGCAGTAGTAGAGTCTTTTGGTTTTTTTTTACAATTTGAATGAAGGTGTTGTAATGATTATGATAATAATGGATTCAACTTGTCCCTGAAAATGTGCGCTTCCTTGAGCTTTCTATTTCGTCTTTTTTTATTCTGCACGTGAGCTTCTGTTCACAGTAATTTTTTGGCTGAAAAGAGTCTCGTGGAAATTCCTTGGTTGTGAGTGAGGAATGAATGACGGATTGTTGCAAAATGTGGTTGTCCCTAGTTATATAAAATGACACAAAGCCTCCGTGATTGAATGATCGGGGTAATTAAGGTATTACAAATGGGAATTAGCGTGAAAAAGGAAACAATAAGTAATTGGTGGTAGGAAAAAAAATGAAAGGCAAATGGGACAAAATAAAGTAACCGTAGGCTATTGTGCGGTATTAAAAATAGATATTTTTTTCCGTCTTATTTAACCATACCAAGAATGCATAGGTTACACAAAACTAATATGCGCCTCTCTCTCGTTTCACCCAATTTGCTTATGGAATTTTTTGTTTTACTTTTTTCCTTCCTTGCTGGAATCAAATAAAATTTATTTCGAATAAAGTCGTGATTTTATTTTGCTCTGCTTGTGTGTCTTTGCGTACATGATTAGGGATGTATTCGATGAGAGTGATGGATAATGGTGTTCCACCTTCAAACCTAACAACCGTAGGTGCTGCTGCCGGAAGTGTTGTTCAAGGTCCTGCTAATCCACCTCCACCACCACCTACCGTATCCCTTAATGGTACGGCCTCTTGTACCGTACTCGGAGCTAGTGGTGGGCCTACAGCAACATCTACTGAGGATCGTATGGAGGCTTCTAGTGACAGCGCGGTTAGCTCAATGGGCTCCGAACGTGTCCCGCCGATGACTGACCCACCAATGTCGGATAATGAATGGGTGGATGCAGATTCTCATACGCATGGTCCTCATGATTTGTCTCCGTATTCCATGGACTATTCTAGGTGAGAGGGGTTGGAGTTGGTTTGTCTATGTGGCATTGTTAAGGCTCTCCTAGGTTATCATTACCACTGTCATAAGTACATAAGTATACGTGTGTAATTTGTTTTAAAATACGGAAACAGAGGGAAGCTTGGGGGATATGACTACTACAAAGATGGAAGTCGTGGTGGACCTGTCGCCCAAAAGAAGCACCACATGTTTGGCAAACGGTTTCAGCAGGAACAGAGTAGTCATCCGTATCCCCTTCCATCTCATTTGTATCCTTCTCAACATGGCAATGCGACTCAAGGATCTTCACTTGATCTTGATAAATACAGCTGTAGCGCTGACTTTGGAAGATTTAATGGTACTTTAGCATCATTATAGATTTAAATTATATTTTTATTTATTATTTCAAACTAACAGCTATTGTAATGTTACCAATGCTTGTAAAATTTGATTGTTTAATATAAAAATTATCGCTTCTGCTTGTCGGTTATTAAACTTTAAGACAATTGCCTTATCTTATTTTTGTGTGAATGTCGCGCTTATTTAAATATTTGAAAGCACATTAATTAACTAAAAATATATCGTCTGTATGAAATTATTTTCATCAATCATGATCCACTTTAGTTTGCCTGTTGCATACAAAGTAAAGCTTACTCGCTCCATCGTAACTCTAAAATGTAGTGGTAGTTGCAATAATCCTAAGTAAACTGGCATGGAAATTTCTGTACATTGCTTGTACATCATGTATGGAGCGTTGCACCGTTACTTAAACGTAATACCTTCCTTCAAGTAAATCTTAAGTACTGATTGATTTATCCTATTATGCCCTTCCGTGCTAATTAGTTGTTTAGAATAAATGAATTTATTTGCGGTTTTTATACTTTCAGGTCAAAGAATGGACCCAGCAGCAACAAATCATACATACGCGCTTCCACCAACTCATCCTGATAACCCACTTCTGAAAACTTCAAAACCTCAAGCGCAAAAGGAGAAGCAGAAAAGTAAGTAAAAATTACCTTATGAATCCCGCAACTTCAAGATTTTAATGCTTTGCTTTAAATGAAACTGCAAATTCACTCTATCTACCAGCCAAAACTTAAGCTATACTATCTTGCTTTTAAGTTATAACTATTTTGAAATTTTGAATTACCCCTTGACAAACTAGTGATCAAGTACTTTAAATCTGATGAAGCTCTCACCCGAGATGAAAAAAAGGCTAGGGCAATGAGCATTCCGATAACTACTGAAGATATAATCAATCTACCCATGGATGAATTTAACGAGCGCTTGTCCAAATATGACTTGTCTGAGACGCAGCTATCTCTTATTCGTGATATTCGCCGAAGGGGCAAAAACAAGGTAACAAAGTGCAGAAGATATATTGCATGCTCCGTGATCAGTTAGGATGTATTTTTAAAATGTCGCTCTATGTCATTATTAATAGGTGGCTGCTCAAAACTGCAGGAAGAGGAAGCTAGACCAAATCATTCAGTTAGCAGATGAAGTGAACAAAATTCGTGAGAAGAAACAGGCTCTGATGAGAGAACAAGAGGGTCTTCACAATAGACGAACTGATCTAAAGGAACGTTACAGTCTACTGTACAGAACTGTATTTCAAGTAAGATATTCGAAAAATAATTCAAAAATGGAACCATACCTCGATGGGATTTTCGAACTTTTGTATTAACTGTGTTTGTATGTAATTGTTCTGAACAGGCTTTAAGAGACACGGAGGGTAATCCATACAGTCCATACGAATTCAACTTACAGCACGCGGCAGATGGGAGTGTGGTCCTTCTTCCTAGAAACTCTACTCAGCCGTCGACCAGTACAAGTAGTAACGAGAATGGATTGAGTCACTCATCTAACGGGCGTAGGGATAAATCAAAGGATGAAAGTAAAAAGGAGTGAAAAAAATTTACCATTTGATAACTGCGTTGCACTGAAGTGTAAACGCCAAAAAACTCATCTCATTCTCAACAAAAACGATTGTACAACGGGCAGCTGTATGGACACTACACAGATTGGACCGAAGAGTTAGGAAGAATGAAGGAACTTTTTTGGATAAAAAACTAATTGTGATACTTGATACGTAATTAAAACTTTCAGAGCTGGGTTGACATAACAAATTTTGGTAGCAAATTAGGCAATGCTGACTAGTACGTATTGTGTAAATTCGTATTTAGTAGAATCGGCTTAATATTAGTATCGCGTGATAGTCAAGGAAGGAAAAATAATTCTTGGCTGGAACTATCATTTATTACTAATAGTATGCATGTAGGGATGTCAATCGTTAAAAGAATTTTGCAAGACTGTATCTTCGAGGTAACAACGTTTATTAAAGTTGTTATTTTAAACCATGTACTTAACCAAATCTCTCAAACAGAATAATTGGTTTTATTCTAATGAATATGTCGGTTGTTTAGGAGGCACTAGAAAATTATGAAAATGACAGAGGCGTCATAACTGGACGTGAATATTTATCTATTTATTTGGATATGCAATTTGGAATAATTAGAATCGGATTAATTCCTAACCCTTACTTTCTTGTTACCCAGTCATCTCTTTAAACGAAACCAGTGAGGATGAAAGGATTTATATAATATGATACTATAATGTAATAGTAATAATAATGCGGACCATTATGGAACGAATATGGATAATTAAGTACCCATGTAAGAGTGCTCCAAACGAGAAGAATTTTCTTTGGATTGTTATTGTTGTGTATACAGTGTATGCATTTTTGTACAAAAGGGTAGACGGATTGCTAGCCTCTTATGATGGAAGTTGGAAGTATCAAACAAATACATATTTACCAAGCTGAAGTTACATAAAACCCTCCCTTGAGAAAGATAGAACGATAGTATATTATACATAAAATAGCTGTTTATATTTATATTTCTCTAACTAAAAAATTTCTAACGTATTTTGCCAGTATTAATATAATAACTGTACGTGTTATTCTTACATTTTTTCTTGGAAACTCGAGATATAAAGAGAAAATCTAATTGATATCTTCTGTGAAAATCCCCAGCTTTACCCAACACACCAACACCATCTCTCTGTCACTCTCTATGTTTAAATTACCCGCGCTCCTTATTTTCTTCGAGTTCTTAATAGCTATAGTTGGTTGTGGCAAGTGTTTTGTGTATTTTGTATCTATGGAAGTAGATGGAGTTGTTTAAGTATTTAAAGATAGGCAAATACATTGTTTTGAAATCTCATTAATCTTACTGAAGTAACGACAGTAAAGAATTTATCTAGGAATACAAACATTTATATATACCCGGTGTAACTACAAGTGATACGTACATGCATAAGTAAAACATATTTAGATGTAGGTGAAATAATCAGTTATAATTATACTAAATGTTAATTTCCGTACTGATTTTATTGAAAAGTAGTTTGTTAAGTCAGTATACGTTTATGGAATAAATCGCACAAATTGTTTTCTCAGTTTTTCTTGTTTTGAGGGACAAAATTAAAGAACTTGGCTTGAGAAATTTATTTATGTTTCAGTTGTTGGTTTTCGGCTAATTTAAGAGGCATTCGTTGCATTGGCATCACATGGAGGGTAGAATTATATTCTTGCATAAATATTCATATTGGATACAAATTAAGCTGGAAAAGGCTGACAGAGCACCAAACATGACTTATTTCAAATGGTTGCATGTTCTAAACTGAATTGAAAAGGTTTCCAGCAAGTAAATTATCACATTTTTATCATTTCTATAGGAACATGGACGTCCAAATTTGGGGATATCAGTTGTATCTGTTGGGCTCCAACAACCCAGCAGTTAAACGTCATAGTTACAGCATTTAAACGTACAGTAAAACTTCAATGTACCGTTTTAGATTATCGGACAGGTTTTCTTGTCGCTCGAATTTTACCAATATATTTTAAACAGAGCATTGCATAGCTATTACATACTTCAGTCATACATGAATTCGTACGCATTACGGCCAGCTTTTGAGTACCAAAATGAGACAAATGAGTATTTCGTATGCTTTTTTTGCCAGAAAATCCGTAATAAAAGGTGAATCTGAGTGTCATTAAGTGGAGACGTTTTAAGTTTTCAATCCAGTCTATTATGTTTTACCCCATTTCCAATGTACTTCAGGTAGCGTCCCGTTACAGATTTCTACCTTGTATTTATCAGTCACATTTTAGTATGATAGCTGACTTTGTACTTTGTTGCAAAACATGTTTTTTGTCATGATTTTGCCAAATTTTCAATTCATGGACATTTTGATAAATTTGTATGCCTATTGTCCAAAAGTCATGGACATTGACATCATGTACTGTATTTACATCCATTCTATAACTTACGACAGTAAATCCATAAAACTGTTCATTGTTAAAGATTGATCTTGTTTTCATGGAAAATGTAGTCAATAAAATCCGTAGCTTTTTTTCTGCTAGCTTACTTTCTGGATTTCTTGTGAATTAGTCTCTATAGTTAATAACATGAAATTAATACAGGTTAAACTGACTTGTTGTTTCTTGTTTTTTTTTCTTCATTAGAAGCGTTCAATCTCAAATAATTCCTAAAATTATTTTATTTCACTGAAGCTACTATTACCAATTATTCCAATCATTCGGAAGAGATTTACTTTCATTATGTTGCAATTGGCCCAAAGTTAGATTAAATGTAAAACGTAGAGTCTATTACAAGCTCTGAGTTCTACTCACAAGGAAGTGACCACATTAATGGCATGTAAGATTCAAGAATTTTAGACTTCTAAG
>JAANSQ010000937.1:0-17977 GCA_036850885.1 Lepidocyrtinus dapeste | reverse complement strand
CTATCTGCTTTAAAGCATTTATTTAAATTATTATTTTTGGTGGGCCAGCTAAAACTTAGATTTAAATTGTCTCAGCTAGACCTAAATCAAGTTTTCATAAGTTGTAGGTAGACCATATTATCAAGAGGATTAAGAGTTCAATAGAAAAGTATGGGAAAGTTTCTGCAAAATGGGATGCGGTATACATAATAATGATGAATTTTCTAAAACTTGTAAATGCGATGGGGATGACATTATTTTTGGGGTGGCTACAGTGGGTATGGCCAAGAGATATGGGTTTGTTTTACAAGACCCAATTTTTCTAAATAAATTGCACGACCTGTTTGGTAAAGCGACAACCAATCTTCTCATTGAATACCCTCGATCAGGACAACCCTAAGAATTTTCGATTTGCGTGTTAATGTACGCTTACGACGCAATCCATTGCATTCGATTGGCATATGCTTTACGATATTAAAAGAAATGCTGCGTATTCTTCTGTCGCGTCATATTATTTCAAAACAAGTAAAAGATGAAAAATTTTTCGCGCAAAAGCATTTAGGTTCTATGAGCTGCACAAATCATTACATAAGGTGTGCAAATTATATGAATGGAATTTCCTTATTGATATAATATGCTATGTATGAAACAAAGAAGATATGATAAAAGCTAACTCTGTCACTCATCGTACAATATTATGCATGACCTTTCTTACAATTAAACTGAATTTTTCTCACATTGTTTCCCGTCCAATTTTGATTTCCTTTCTTTGATATATCACCCTCTATTCTTTAGTCTGATTAGGGTACTTATGCGAAAAAAATTCGTCACAGTTTTTCGCGTCTATTATTCCTGCAAGCGCTTTCTCCATCAATAAAAATTTTCAGAATTTTTTGAATAATGGGTTCAAGTCCTTATGTAGAGATATATTAGTTGAGTAAGGATTTAAAAACCATGGGCGAATGAGTTAATTCAGTTTCATAGAGTTAGGAGATACTAACTTTATAGTTATGTACTTGATACAAATTAGATTAGCCAACATGGGGTAAATTGAGAGCTTCTTTGCCTTTGAGAATGCGAAGTACGTCCAGCATCTCTATGCAGACTCTCCCTACTTTGCCACCCCTTCGGTTATAATATAGTGTGGCGTCATCCTACTGCAGTACCCGATAACTGATAAATCAAAAGCAAAAGTCATGACAAATGCTCCTCTTATTATATTCCAGTTATGATGTATTAACCCTTCTTAGGACAAAGTAAGTGGTAGGAAAGTTAAAGTAAACGTTAAGATAGATAATTATAATTACTCTACTTACTTCTGCGAGAAACCATAAAATAATTTATTGCTAAGGTTGCTTACGTGCCCTTAAGTTTTCACTAGTGTCGTGCATTTAAATGAGAAAATTCCATCCTCGAGAAAATAAGATGTGTATACGAGGAAGGGTGACTAAATTCAGTGGGTCATTTAAGGCAAACTAATTTGCATTTACGAAAAACGATGTTAATTACCTAAACTGCAATGTTTCAAGATCCCAAATATAGATTTTATTTTTTCCTGTACCTATTTTCCAACGCGGAGAAAATCAAAAATTTGTAATTTCACATTATGAAAATATCGCTCTACGGGCAAAGTAGTTTATGGTACTGGTATTTCAAAAATTATGGCAAATAAAAAGGACGAATGGGTGGACGGCAGCATGCTGATTAAAATGGTGACAAAAACCGTTCGATTCAACGTGCATGGGGGACATTATCGACTTTTGAAATTTTCGACATAAGACGATTTTTTGACGACGTTAGAAGGCTTTTTTGTTTGCTCATCCTAATTCAGTTTTTGCTCCATGAGTCTAATTTTTTATGTTCATTGGGGTGGATTTTTTTGACTAATGCTCGAATCTTTAAATGTTTGCGCCTAAGATGCGGCAAAATCATACCAGCAAGTTTAAGTTTTTTGGCTGTTACATGAATACTTACTGATGAAGTCTTTTTCAATTCAGTATTTTTCGTTTTTAATTGTTGGATATGGTGCTGCATTTCCCTCCCATGTGCAAGCTATCCCATTGTAATTGGCTCTATTTGTAACCATAAACTTACAAGTTATTTGACATACAGTGCTTTTACTTTTTCCATGATTGATAAAATACGGCCAGGTCACCAACTTAAACTCTTGAGCAGCATTTTCGGGGTATGAAATTACGAGTTTTGAAGAGGTTTTGTTTCTGATTTTTTCCACTCTGGGAAACAGGTTTGCGGAAAAATAAAAAGCATGTTTGGGGTCCTGAAACATTGTAGTTTAAGTACATAACATTATTTTTGGTAGATGCAATGAATTTACTCACTCTTCTTCGTAGACACATCTTACATGACCTCATACATAAAAATCTAGATAGCAATTCGGGTGGCAGGACTGTTTCCGTGTTAAGCAGTCAACAGCCAGACTCTCCATTGGGAGACGGACGGATGGACGGGCACTTCGCAATAATTAGTAAGATACATAGATTGATGTGTATAACGCTTACTTCAAACTACTGTACGCTGTGCGTATAATCCTTGTCATAAATTTAGGCTTAGGACATGTATTTCTTGTGATGATAGGGAGGTGTTTTTTTTTGCCAAGGAAGGAAATCGTCTGGCGGAGAAATGTCGAGGCAAATGAATCTCATTGAACTGTCCGATTAGGGTGAGGTTCAACGAAGGGAAATCAAGGGTAAATTGTTTGGGTGGATATTTTCAATCAGCCTTATTCTTTAAGAGCATGTTAAAGAAAGCTGCTAACTAATATACTATAAGAGTATCACCAACCGATGGAGCTAAGGGCATTATACTTACACAATATTATATAGATATATAAATATATATATTTACATAATATAAGTAAGTTTGCAAATATATAAAATGTATATAGATAAGTATTTTTGCATGTAGTTATAAAAGGTTTGTGTGAATTATGCCCCAAATGATACTTTATGCGGATATATATTCCTGGCAGCTAAATTTCTAGGGGAAAGAAAACAAGCGAGGGTTGTACGTTCAAAAAAGCAAGATGCGAAAATCGTACATGGAATTGCGATTTAAGTGAGGAATGTATATTTCACTTACTGGAGTACAGGAACAGATAGGGAGTAGAAATGAACTGTAAAGAGGATGAGCTAGATTTGTGCTTTTAATTCTGTGCGGAACTGTAGTCAATATTCGTCTGTCAAAGAGGTAGTTTGCAAAAGGCAAGGTTCAGATCAGTTTTTATTCTTTAAGTGTCTTCTATTTTAGCTTTTCGCAACTCACCAATTGTGTGGCGGTTAATGTTGAATTCATTAATTCTGCAATGTTTGTCAACAAATTATGTTGACAAGTTGTGATATTAGTGTTTCACATGTTGCTTGCGAAGGAACGTGTTAGGAAGGAACTTACACTAACGAGATATACCATAGATTTTCTATCAAAATTTATCGTTGGAGTAAGTCATTATATATAAACTAAAATTTTCATAGTATAGTATTGGCCTAACCTTCTATAATTTCTGAACGGAAAGTTGGCAACTGGGAGTGAATTTTTCAATGCTTGGTAGTTTTTCTATTACTACTTCTTAGTTAAAGATACTACTAGTCAAAAGACAAACATTTAAACAAGAATTACGAAGTGAAACCACTAACCGCTGTCAGAAATTTCTTAGAGGGGCGATTAAATGAGAAATTATGCTGAAAGTTCGTTAGAAGACTTTTTATGCTAAATATTAACGCATAAAAAGAGGAAAAACGTTGTCTCCGCTCTATATGTATCATAATAGGGTGGTATGGAACGATTCTGAAATGTCTGAAAGGAAAATGATTGGAGAATGATTTTAAATAGAGTTAGTATATTTTGCTGCGTTATACCTGATTCAACTTGCTTTTCGACGTCTCTATCAAAAAATGTTACTGTTTGCCCATTGCACGGTTTCTGGACGGTTAGTGACACCTCGCACCTTATTATTTTCCAAAAGAGAAAGAAAAGTACATAGATTTTATTTCATTCATTATTTTTAATTTCGAACAGACCAGTTTTATGTGTTTGCGTTAACTTACATTTTATATTAACACAACACATGGGCGGCCTGGCAGACATAGGCATTACATTTCAGGTGATGTTTAGATTAGCTTACAGTGAATAATTACACTAAATTCCAGTAGATAAGACCAAAATGAAGATACCATTATATTACGAAAAAGTGACAAGAATTTTTCAGGAAGTATACACCAAGCAAAGCTTTCGTTGGGTTGAAGTCTTTGTGAAGTTGGTCTGATGACGCAAGGTTGAGAAATGAGTTTATTTTTAATTTCGAACAGACCAGTTTTATGTGTTTGCGTTAACTTACATTTTATATTAATACAACACATGGGCAGGCATAGGCATTACATTTCAGGTGATGTTTAGATTAGCTTACAGTGAATAATAATAATTTTTCAGGAAGTATACACCAAGCAAAGTTTTCGTTGGGTTAAAGTCTTTGTGAAGTTGGTCTGATGACGCAAGGTTGAGAAATGAGTCACACTGATTGTATAAAATTGTAAATTTTATTTGTTAGAAAAGACACTCATTCTATTAGGGTCAAACTCAAACATTTATGGTTATTCGTTAGCTCATTAATTGCTTGTAAAAATTTCAGAGAAAGCTACAAATTATTGGATCATTGACCTCGGACGTGCCTGGCGAAAACGTGGAACTTCTATTTGAAACTATGCTTCCAGGCGAGGAAAAGAACTGGTAACACAAATTAAATTTTATCTAACTAATCATTCGCACAAATAATCCAGCATGAGGAAAACATTTATTGGGTGAGGTAATATATTTTTAAGCAAATATGAGATTTTAGTAGAGAGTTGCACGGAATTAATTTTTTATACTAAATAATTAATTCCATCCATATGAAGACATTCAACTTTATGCCAAATTGTACAAGGTTATTCACGATTTTTTTACTAAATACTTTGGACTAGGCTATCGAATGGTACATTATATTTCATTTTGAGCTTTAAAGTGTTACTGAGTTTCTTATTGTGAGGCATTTGGCAAGCACTCTGTTTTGTACAGATAAATGATTTGTGTACATAATAAAATCGTCGCATTCTAGAATTTTTTAGTTTAGAATTAGCAGTAAAGTATTTTCGGACTTTTGGAAAGTTTTTCAAAAATTAATTTTGGTTTAAAGAAGATCTTAAAGTTTCAACTTTCAACACCAAAATTTTAATTTTGTTCTAAATTTAAAATGAATTACTTCATTATACATTCAAACTTACTTCATTTAATTACAGAATATATGTATCACGAGGAAATCTCTAATCTGGAAGGTTCTGTTATTTTAATTTGACTAATTATTTGATTCGGATTAAGTTTAACATTTTGACACCAATGGAGATGCTGTCAGGCAAATCTTGGCATTTTACTAAACTTTAACCACTCATTGCTTTCATATGCCAAGGAATAAAGGGACACCGAGGTATTCAAGAAATTTTTTTTCATGAAATTCATCGTGAATATTTTCAGGGACATTTCGAGACAGCACAGTGAGAAACTTTGAAGAAAATTTCTGAAGCAGTTTGCATATCAAAGTCAATTATTTGGTTGTCAAATCCCATGATTTCCGAAAAACAACGGAAATTTTCAGTTGTGGTAGCGGCGTTTTGGATGAGAAACTCAGGTTTAAATTCTGCAGCCAGCGCCATTCTCTTTTACTTATTCTTTCATATTTTAGACATGTCGTCGGTGTTCGACTTGACGATGAATAATGTGATATAAAAAAGTAATCATGACACTTAAGAAGTTACTCTACGAATCGTTAAGATAATACAATATACGTATTTCATTGTTTTTTGCGTATACAATTATTACTTATGTGTGATTCAATTAAAACATTTCACCTATTACTGGGTGCAGGTTAACCAAATTTTTAAATGAGCATGTTACTCAACGAGGTTGGCCGATTCCCAGGCAAGAATTTGTTCATTATGTTCAAGGAATGGAAGCTGCTGGAACAGTTAGTTTATCTAACATGATTGCCGATCTTGACTCTGTGGGAGCAGGTACAATGCCAATATTTCAAATTATACATTTAATGACAATGACTTTTAGCATCATGCACATGCAGACATCTAATTCCTAGAACTAATAATGATTTCACAGAAGTACTCCCAAGCGATGCGGTGAACGATCTTAAAACGTGGTTGACGGAAATGGAGAAGGTTAACGAAGCAACAGTTAACCCGGTTCCTTCAGCCAGTGCCCCCGAAGGTCACGACTTAAGTAGTGACAAAACGTCTGGTATGGTTAATTGTGTACGTATGGAATCTTCTGAAAATCCCGTTGCAGCGGTTGCCAATGAAGGTGAAGATGTTGAAATGATGAGGGTAGAAGAACTTCAAGCTGTTAATGAGGAAGCTATGCTTCTCAACGCCACCCCAGAAGAACCTGATGACGATTTGCAAATAATTTTCGTCGGAGAAACTCCTTCGCCCAGAAATCCGTTTGATAGAGATGAAGCTAGTGCAGAATCTGGCGAGGACGAAGTTCCTAATTACGATATAGATTCTACTGAAGAGGATGAGGCTGAGGAAGCTGAGGAAACTCTGGAAGCTGAGGAAAATCTGGAAGCTGAGGAAAATCTGGAAGCTGAGGAAAATCTGGAAGCTCAGGAAAATCTGGAAGCTCAGGAAAATCTGGAAGCTCGGGGAAATGAGGAAGCTCAGGGAAATGAGGAAGCTCAAGGTGTTCCGAATGCTCTAGCGTTTGCTATTGATAACATGGATGTGAATGATGAAATCAGTGTTGCCGATGTTGAAGTGCTTGAAATTTTTGGCGCGCATGAAGCACAGCAAGCTCAGGAAGCTCTTGATGCTCTACGTGTAAATGTAAACGGTGTTCCGGAAAATCAAAGAAGACGTAGAACTATATTTAATCTTCGTGAAGAGTAATAAATCATAGAGTGAATTCCATTTTGAACCAGCAATAAAAATAAGCTATAAATATAAATAATATTAGGATTAAGGGGATGATTAGAGAAATTAAGTTTTCGTTTAACGACGACTCCGCCAGGGAACCAAAAAACGGGTTTTCCTGATTTTAAGGCTTTTTCAATCTTTTTCCGGAGCATTATTCTACTCGATTTTGATGTATCACTCATATCAATTAAGGAAGGTTACCGTCTCCTCAAAGATTAAAATGTAAATGTAGATTATTACGCATGTGAACGTTTCAAACGTATATTTCGTTAAAATGTAAATAAAATAAATTAATTTTATTACCATAAATCCAACCTGTATAAGTTGCAGCATACCATATTGTACTCATTCGTACTCACTATTCGAATGCATGTCGTTGACATTTTGCCATTAAGATTTTTTAAAGGAATTTTTTAAAATATTTAATAAAATATGTAAATAAATTTTATTTATCAATCAAATAAGGGGTCATGTATCATCATCAATTTAATGAATTTTTTCTGTGTTTGACAAAGAAAAGTTGCATCCGAGAGAAGGTAACAAGTCCGCACGTACTGAAGTAACTAATGAGCACAGAACTAAAAGCAGAAATTCATTGTTTGCAAAGCAAAATATTTCCAAATGCCCGAACAAAGTATTTACAGTAGTAACATAGAGTATGATAATCTTACGATGCCCCACAAATGTATTTAAATTCCGCTCATAAGTCGAATTTGACTGATTTAGTGACTCAGACTCGGCTTGTCATTTTCCTTTACTACTACTTCTTCTGTTCTGCTGGATGAAAAGGCGAGTCAAAACAAGAGATCATCATACTAACTAGGTAAAATTGCAGCACCCTTGCCCAATTTATGATTTTCTTTTCTGCAATGCAATGTTTCGTCTAGCTTGTCCGTCAACAACACCTGGCCTGGTTAAAACAGGTATAATATAGTGTCTGCAGTATGTTTCATATTGCTTTATTTAGTCGGCTCTTCACTGGACCTGATTAACACATCATCATTATTCATTACTGTATTTCTACATGTATGTATTGAACAGTATAGTATAGCCGAGGAAAAGTGATGAACTATATTATCGCGAAAAGATTTTCTTTTTCAAGGATAGTCTGTCGTATTGTCCAACTTTAAAAAAAATTAATCACAAGAGTAGTTTAACTTTAAATATTTATTGTTATTGACCGGTTCTCTATGGTGTCTAGTTGTTAGAACAATTGATATTTAATATCTAAAGTCTCTATCATTTTTAGGTGTTTGAAATAGTGCAGCAGCTGAGGGCGTGAAACCATGCGCTCCGGTTGTCAAACTTGATGTGAAAGTGAAACCCATTTCCGCCAGTTAACGCAAGTGTACGTACCATTGTAAGATTTATTCAACTAACTTGATTGATTTTTTTTGTTCGAAGTCGCACAATTAATTATATTTTACTTAATACATTAGATACTGCCACTTGATCTAGTTGTGATCTACTGAAATTAAAGCTGCTGTGACGTGGAGACAATTTTGCCTTCCTTTCCAACATTTAGTACTTCAAAATGGAGTTAGTCAACCAACCTGTGGTTATTGATAATGTCCGTATATTTATGTTCATCATCAAGATTATTATTTTATTCCATAACATTGTCTGTTAACTGTTCTATGGTTTGTAAACCTAAGGGTTCTGGAGTAATTAAGGCTGGCTTTGCAGGAGACCAAATCCCGAAATGCCGATTTCCAAACTAGTAAGAATTAAAATACATGGCATAACATAAACGTCAGTAAGCAGCGCGATTAATCATAAATGCTCATTATTTTAGCGTTGGCAGGCCGAAGCATGTGAGAGTAATGGCTGGAGCTCTGGAAGGTGACTTATTTATCGGTCCAAAGGCAGAGGAACACAGGGGCTTATTAGCGATTAAGTATCCTATGGAACATGGAATCGTAACTGATTGGAATGATATGGAAAGAATATGGCAGTATATTTACAGTAAAGATCAATTGCAATCCTTCTCCGAAGAGGTAAGAAATGTGAATACTTCACTTGATCCTCGATTTCATCAGAGCCTCCACCTTTTGCTACGGTTTATTTATTTTTCTCATTTTAGCATCCAGTTCTTCTAACAGAAGCACCATTGAATCCAAGGCGTAATCGGGAAAAATCCGCCGAAATATTTTTCGAGACTCTAAATGTTCCAGCCTTATTTGTATCAATGCAGGCC
Source organism: Lepidocyrtinus dapeste (assembly GCA_036850885.1). Classification (NCBI taxonomy): domain Eukaryota; kingdom Metazoa; phylum Arthropoda; class Collembola; order Entomobryomorpha; family Entomobryidae; genus Lepidocyrtinus; species Lepidocyrtinus dapeste. The sequence continues at coordinate 8,830 of JAANSQ010000937.1, read as the reverse complement.
GTTCTCAGCTTGTAAGTATTAAAGTCGAGACTATAATGTTTTTGAACGATTTCGCTTTCTAATCAAAGTGAAAATCCAGTATAGCGTACGTTTTTGCATCGTTATTACTTACTAGCTTCTGCTTTATTTGATTCACATGTAGCCAATTTTGTAACTGAACTATGATGTTGATAAACATTGTGGGCGAGGCTAATTTGGAAATATTCATGGCCTCATTTTTTGTACACAGATATGCGACTGGTCGAACAACAGGAGTTGTTTTGGATGCTGGAGATGGAGTATCCCATGCCGTTCCAATCTACGAAGGATTTGCACTGCCCCATAGCATTATGCGTATTGACGTTGCCGGCCGTGATGTCACTCGCTATCTGAGGTAAGAAGTGGGGATTTTTCGGAACCACTTAACTAGGTACAGTATCTTTTTTTCATTTTAAAACCTTTGTTCTTGTCAGGCTGCTGCTGAGAAAAGAAGGTATCAACTTCAGGACCTCTTCTGAGTTTGAAATTGTTAAGACTATCAAAGAGAAAGAATGTTACCTGTCCTCTAATCCATACAAAGAAGAATCTAGTGATGCAGAAAAAAGAGTCTACAAGTTACCCGATGGTAGCAGCTTAGATGTAAGTTCAATGTCTTACAATATCGTATGTCGTGACATGAAGCACTGATGGTTTAAAATTAATACATGTCATGAATTAATTTGCAGATTGGACCAGCTCGTTTCCGGGCACCTGAGGTTCTCTTCCGACCTGATCTTTTAGGAGAGGAATGTGAAGGAATGCATGAAGTGTTGCTGTTTTCTATTCAGAAGTCAGATCTAGACCTTCGAAAAATTCTATTCCAAAATATCGTTCTCTCTGGTGGTTCGACTTTGTTCAAGGTAAACAAGAATTTCACAGTTTACTTGGTTTTATTTAAACTACTATGAGGTTACTGTACTTATCTGCTACTTTTACCACAAACAAAATAGGGATTTGGAGACCGTCTTTTAGGAGAACTGAGGAAGCTAGCGCCAAAGGACGTAAAAATAAAAGTAAGGTCCAGCAGTCTAGAGCATTGGCAGACATTTTCAAAATTTTCATACAATGTTTTTCCACTTCTTCAACAGATCTCAGCACCACAAGAACGCTTGTATTCTACTTGGATTGGTGGCTCAATTCTCGCCTCACTGGATACCTTCAAGAAAATGTGGGTTTCCAAACGCGAGTATGAGGAGGAAGGCCAACGTGCAGTTCATCGAAAGACATTTTGAGCCTGCATAGTTTTAATTTATATAGGGTATGGGAATTTAATACAGTATTTAGTGGGCAGTTACTGAAACAAAAAAGCGTACATTTTATAAAGATAGTAACAGTTAATATCCTGATTTTTTTAGTTACAAAAAATGCTGTATATCCGGACAAAAAGTACTGTGTTTAATTATTGGAACGCCTACACTTTTGTAACATTATTATTTTCTCTTAATATCACATCTGCGATGAGTACTATGCACAAACTTCACCAAATATGCAAGTTTCATATGCAAAGCAATAATCGCGCCTTTGTCCTTGAAATACATACCAAAAGTGCTTATTATCAATCTGTGGATCTGTTATAGAAAAACTTTTAAAAAAGAAAAATGCTATTTAATCATGATGCTGTTGCTGCGAAGCAAACAAAAGTCATATCTTTTCTGGAAATGTAAATTTGAGCCATATTTAATATGTGTAATCCTCAAGCTTTATGCTTCTCTCATCCAATTAGAAAATACATGTTAATGCATAAAAACATTTTAACGAAGTTGTCTTGTATAACAAAAAAGTTTCAGAATGTTAGAACATCAATTATTATACCATTTTTTATTAAACAATGTGGTTTTTATTCACAAAATAAATTAAAATGAACAAACAACAAAAAAAAAACTCCAGTTCATAGATTGATAAGAATCCTTGAACTAGGGGTCGTAAATTTGCATAGTATGACATATTAACAAAATTGTTTTTCAGTTTTTATTCTGTACAACATATCATTTACATTTGGTTTCATTTATACAAAGAGTTTCTTCCCAAGAAACTGCTTAATCTCAACTTCACTCTGAATCGGTTTGGATTGATGATAAGATGAAAAGCCATCTTTTTGGATAAACAAGAAAAAGGAATGATTTATCCTGGAGAACGCCTACACTCTACACTATACAATGTAGTGTCTACGAATACCTATGTATCTCTGTAGAATTAAAACTAGAAAGCTAACTGCACCATATCACAAAAAGGTTAAATACTAACGAGAAGTCTATGGAAGTAAAATGGTAAAAGTCTCGTTTACGCAGACTGAAGTAACCTTTGCCTGCTCTCTGAGTTTGGGAGAAAATGGAAAATATACGGGTTATATAAAAATGACTATAATATGGGATGGAGCTTGGAGGGTTACATGACTGGATTTTAATATTCCTCGGCCATGATGAGAACAACTAGAGCAGACCAACCGGTGAAAGGTCTACAACCCTTGCCTTGCCCGGTGGAGTCGTCGTACTGCTCCCAAATGTAGCCAGTCTTCATGTACTCGCCAATGACGTTGTTTATAATGTTTTGTCGGAGTTTGGCATGTATAGATTGAGCTAAAATACCTGCAGGAGATCGAACCCCAGAGTAGCTCTTTAGAGCTTTTAGCGTTAAGAAGTTGCAATTGATCCAGATGGCACCTCTCCAATATGGAGGGTCATGCTCAGTGTTTCGTTTCTGGTAGAGAGGAGCATTGTGAGCTAGAGATCGCAGTCCATAAGAAGTCCAGAGTAAGTTAGGATCCTCCAGCTTCTCCAGAATGGGGAGTAGTTTGGTGGAATCTGGGCTTATAAGTTGGAGACTCAAAGGGAAGAGGTTCAGGTAGCCGAACATGTTGACGAAGCCATACTTTGGAGGGGTAAGCGTATACCTTATTTTTTCCCGGTTTTGTTGCTGTTTTGTATTGGGATTAGGGGAAGGATATTGTAAGACCACATTGTCAGAATGAAGACCATAGTCCGCGTATGATTGCAGCTCTTCTGACCAGTGCAACTTGTCCAGTAATTCAGGGTTTGTTAGAGTATTGTACGCTTCTACGTACTTATCATAGTCATAATCCAGTTCGAGAATGCTAGCTAGCTCTGCCATTAATTTTGAACTCATGGCCATCCAGCATCGAAGATCCAAATGCCGCTCGTCAGAAGTTGGATGAGAAGCCCGAGGAGAATCATCAAGACCAGAAGGCAGTGTTTTAGGGTTGAGCTCTCGAAGTGTGGTTGAGTTACGACCTCTCCATCTAAACATAGTAATTTTTTAGAATTAATACTTAAAATTTGATTTAGTCAGAGTGTAAAGAAAGGAACGTATCCATTGTTAGTGAAAGTACCTGTAAGTCGTTGGCTCGTCTCCGATTTGCGTTCGATTAAGCCACTGATACCAAGCCTGAAGCCGGGGCCACATCCTAACAAGGGTTTTTCGTTGACTGCTTAGCAACCAATCACGGTGGCGCTCAATCATATCAAAAAGTCCCATGAGTAGGGTCGGAGGATTTGCAACTTCATTCCGCTGTACAACAAACTCTTCCGGAACTCGACTAAGAGCTTCCTCTCCCAAAATTTGTTCACGAGGTATCCAACCTTCGCTGTTCATTAGATCAAGCCAGTGAGAAATGATATCCAAAGATATTTCTGGATTCCATTTGTTGATGAGCAATAGATGAAATCCTTCGTCCCATAAAAATCCCCGCGGGAAAAAGCTTCGAGATGGTACAGAAGCGTACAAACCAGAATTCCAGTAAGCAACCGGAGCAGATTGGTAGGGACCAAGAACTCTCGAGTGTCCATAGAAGTATCCTATTCCACCAATCATATTACTCAACGCAGTTTGAGCAACCTTCTGGTAAGTAGCATTGAAACCTTTATCCTTCAAGTGGAATTTTCCCTCAAACTTTTTCTGAAACTCTTTCCTGTAGAGAGAAAAACAATTTGTAAATAGTAATAACTCCTCAAAAATTAAAATAGTCCAAATAATTTTTAGATAAAGATATCGCCGAAATTCGCTAACTACTTAATCAAAAAATAAAGTAAAGGTTAATCATTCTTACCTGTAGAACTCCAAGGATTCCGTGTACGCTTCGCCTTCAAGAGGTCCAGGACGGTCGAAGTAGCTACCAGACTCAAACACTACCTCCAAGTTGAATTTTCCTTTCGCATGAATCATATAAACGAGGAAATCAGGATCTTCAGTGATTGTTCCTCTTTGATTCATTACAAAAAGTGGTTTCTCCGAATCACTTCGAATCCCCAAGTTGGACAGAGTCATCATGCCAATATCATTCAAAGACCGAAGTTTTGTACTAAATGTGGATACGGAAAGTGGTTCACTTTGGTTGACAAATCTGTACAAAAAATTACAATTGTTTCAACAATTTTTATTTAGCTTTCATCCATTCCTCAACAATAATAATCTTAAAAGGGTTTCGGCCTACCGGATGGTAAACTCTCCTAGGTCTGTCGAGGTACCAGTAACAGCAACCAAATCTCCATTGGGACCAAAATGCGGCACCATTTGTCCTTCGACACGACCTTCTTTTGCCAAATAGAAGAAAAGTACGGTCTCATCCCTCATATCCTGCGTGGTTTGCTACATAAAGAAACCCATCAAGTACATGTCTAATAGCCAACAAAAGTTACAATACTAGTTCCCCATCGTCTTACGTGAGGCTTCAATTCGAAACGCGCCGTCCAATCACCCCCGTGAACACCCCCATGACGCTTAACGAACGAAGTGACAATATCCAGTCGCCTGTCTAATATCTCCTGCACACCAAAGTTAACTCCATCATGCTCGATCCAACCGTACCTGCGAAGTTTATCTTCCTGAGAACACAAGTGTCTAAGCGCCAAACAAAATTCATTGCGCATTTAGGTTACCATCTATTGTCATTTTATATTTCAAGTTGAACTGAGCGAACACTAACCTGAGCTGAGGACCTTCACTTTGGATTGTCGATGGAATAAGCCACATTAACCCAGTAATTAGTGAGACTGGGCTTCGGTGTTTCATGCCAAAGTATACACCAGGACGATAAGTTCCCCAGAAGCGGTCAGGCACATCGAGGCCAGATTTAAATGTTACCTAAAGTTGAAAGTAATTTTTTTATCATTGCTTAGAGCTGCGTCGCTCAGTAAAATAAAAGATAATAAGGACCATTATGTAAGAAAACTCAAACCTTATCAGCGGCTATCGGAGTGTGGACACGAGTTTGCTTGTACCCTAAGTATCCATAATAAACGACAAACCCTACGATTCCTAAAAGGGCCCCGCATGACATAACCCTGAAACGTGAAAAACATATTCTAAACAAAATTCGAAACCACAGACGTAAAAGTTTAGTTCTGGAAAAATATCTTAAATTAGCTAATTATTTGGGCTTACCTGTTAAACCACCAACCGTCGCGATCACTATCAGAAATCCTGTGACGGGATGAGTGAGATCTATGTCGCGCACCACGACCAGTGAGCTTCGCAAGTTTGGAAGTAGGGCCGGTTCTAAAATGGAACAACTCTTCTGTTGGAGGTTCATCAACATCTTCAGTTTTCTTGACTCGCTTCCGAACTGTACTTGAACGATCACTGCTGCCACCACCATTGTTTCCAGAATTAGAAGGCCCTAAGTCCTTTCCACCGCCACCAGAACCACCACCACCTTTCTTACTTTTACCCATTTTGTAAACTATCCAACAAACAGTTTATACTATTTCCTTCCTATGTTCTTTAAAATATAAAAATTAATCAATTAAAAAACATAAGTAGCAAGCAATACTGGAAGCGGAAGTAATAACCTAACGTAGCACTACATCCACAAATGCAACTTTCCAGCACAATTACTATCAAGAAGTTTATGACTTCTGCACTCTAACGGTTAGAGTCTAACTGTTGATCGTCAGCAGCTACTAACACTACTACTGACGGCTAAGCCGACTTTTAAATGAAACTGAAAATTTCTCAACTAATGCCGAAAGGGTTTAAACTTGACAAAACTTTATATATGTTTGCTTACGGTTACGATAAACGCCAATGACAAAAGCAAATAACTCAAGATGTAAAAACTTTGGAACCAAATTAACTAATAACATGAATTAAAAGTTTTGAAAATGACAAGGACACATACAAACAGCTGCTGTCTGAATTTCAAAGCTGTGTCATAAGAGTTATATCATAGCCATAGTTATAACAATGCAGAAAACCTGGTACTATACTACACGTGAGTCGCTAGCTATCCGCATCTGCTGAACCGAAGTGGGTGATGAATGGTGTGTGTGTGTAGTATGCAAAACTGCATGCGGCTTTTTTCTGTTACTCACGATTCAATTTCTATACAATCATTTATACGGAATTCGAATTTCGAAAACCGCGTAATTTGTTCTGCTTAGTTTTTTTTTTATTTTGTGGATTGGTAAAAACAAAAACTAATTAAATGAATAACTGTCCCAATAAGAGAACACATGCATTTTGATTAACACTTTAAATTATGAATAGCTTTGTTCCCAGTTGTCCTAACTGTTTATTCAGCATTTTCGAAAGAATGTAAAAGATGAAATTTTATTGCATATGAGAATGACCAAAGCATTTTTTTGTCGCAAAGACGCCCTAAACTGAGAAAAATGACCAAGCATAACCTAAACCACCCTTAAACCCGTTTTACGACTTTCGGATTTACTCCTCATTGGCTCAACCAAATTTAACGTTTGATTCAGAATCTTGAATCTAAAACATTTCGCCATAAAGTTTTCTCATGAAATTCCGAAATTACTTAAAATGAGCGAGCGAGCGAACATATAATCCAAGTTTGCAAAGAAGGAGCTAACATTCGTAAACCATGTTTTACGACTTTTGGATTTTCTCCTCAACGGCTCAGCCGATTTTAACGATTCAAGCCTCATATTAAAGCAGAAACTTGTCGAAATATAGTATATCCACAATAATTTCGAAATTCCTTAAAATTAACAAACTACAGTCATTTGAATTTCGAACATGTAAGAACTTCAAGTAAAACGGCGTTAAGTGTACGCAAGTTTGAACTTAAGTGTTTTTAATGGTAAGAAAATCATTATAGCTCGCTCATTTTAAGGAATTTCATGAGAAAACTTTATGGCGTAATGTTTTAGCTTTAAGATTCTGTACCAAACATTAAACTTGGTTGAGCCAATGAGGAGTAAATCCGAAATTCGTAAAACGGGTTTAAGGGTGGTTTAGGTTATGTTTGGTCATTTTTCTCAGTTTAGGGGCGTATTTGAGACAAAAGAAATGTGGCGTTAGATAGTTTTAAAAAGTTAGTCAGTCTTGATAGTCAGTACGTGACCCAAAATTCATGCGTCAGCCATGCATTGCGTCACAGTCGTGTATCAAATGGTTTGGTCATTCTCATATAATATCGCTGCCTTCAATGCAAAAGGCACAAGTTCCATTTAAAATTTACAGAACTTGTGCCCTTTAGCATTGAAGGCAGCGATATAAAGTTTTGCATAGGAGAGGGTCAGTACGGTTAAATTAGTAAAATGATAAGAAAAGAATCACATTCGCATCGCGACGTCATATAAACTTATAAGGCTTCTTAATATTGAAAGTAGACTAATCTGATGTTATAAACTTTTCTTACAATTTAACACAATTCTCCCTAGAAAAATGCTATAACCGCTATTATTGTTAGTGGTCTGTGTTGTTGCGCTGCATCTGCAGATGATTGCGAAATTAGGAATAAAGTTCTGGGTTTAGGTAGATTCGTCAAAACATTTTTATGTTTACTACGCTGCGTAAACTATCTACAACTTTGCATGTGGAGATTTGGCGGTGGAACAAGACTACATTTAAAAAAATTTATTTTTCAATATCATAATATCAATAAAATATACATCAAATCAAAATTAATATAAATAACAACTCAATTGACAAGATTGAAATTATTGTGTGTCATTAATAGTTTGTTTGTGAGATATCTAAATTTTTCCAGGGAAGAATTATGATTGATAGTTTACTGCATAATCTGCAAAGCAAGTAATCTGTTGGTATCACTGCAAAACTACCAATTTGCATGACATGAAAACATGCAATAACAATGAAACATAAATTTAAAATTTCGCTGAACTTGTAAAGTTTTTAAGACAGAACTTGGATACGTGATGTTGAATTTATTTTAAAAGGTTGCTGTTCTAATTCCTCCTTTTCCAATACACTCCAACAATCTTTTATGAAGAAATTGATCGATGCATAATGAATTTTCGACAGATTTTAATTTTTTGCGCTAATTCAAATTTTGGTAATGTATTCACCCAAAAAGTATTTCAAATAATATATGTGTGTAGTAATATATACTTTTAATTATTTTTTTGAATCGATCCTAAGTTTTCAATGTTCGAGATGTATTTACATATACTTTTTAAATTTTGATAGCGCTGAATAATTGAAACGTTCTAATCTAGGTTTCATAAATAATGTTCATGATATTTAAAGAGATGTTTTATCCATATTCAAAAATTACCATTTAGAATCAGTTTAAAAGCTGCAAATTACTTAAATTAATCATCCATCCTGCTACCTAAAAAATTCAAGAAACTCAACATAAATTATTATGTTGCAAACGGAGTTAGTAACATTATGTGTCCGTCCATATGCGCTCTAACTCATTAACGCGTGGACCGATTTCGCTGCGATTTGGCATATAGGTGAAGAAGGGTTTATGTAAGAACACTATTGAAATTTAGCAATATTGGTCATAGCGTTTACCCCCTGGCCCCTGGGGGGGAATTACTTTTGGGGTAGAATTTCTCCATAAGGAATACATGGGAAAATC
>JAANSQ010000936.1:0-17978 GCA_036850885.1 Lepidocyrtinus dapeste | reverse complement strand
GGATATGTACTCTGTACCCATTGAAATTTACCTTTTTCGTATTTTAGGATTATATTTGCATTCATTTTTGTGTTTAGGTGGAGTCTCTGCTGAGAAAAAAAAATGTACGTTCGTCTCATTTTACTCTGCCCATTTTTCATCGGTCATTCGCATCTACTCGTTCATTTAAGGATCGTCAACAAACACATTAAGATGGAGAGTAGAGATTTTGAAGAATTTTTGGGAAAGAAAAAAAAAAAGAAAAATAATGTAACTACAATTTAGAAAAAGGGAAGAGGAGCCACCACCGTAATAAACTATACAATAATGTTGTAATAATGAGATTGTTATTAAGATGGTTTGATATAATTATGATTACAATGCTGGGAAGCAAATAAGGTACACGGGTAGGTAAAGGAGGAAGGAGAAGGAAAACGGACCCAAAATATGCAGTAATGATCTTTTTGGCTTCTTTCCTTCCTTCTTTTGTCCTCATCCCTTTGGCCAAGAGCCTGGTTATCATGGCAATTTTCTTTCTGGGATTTTTTTTGCATAGATGAGTGGGCAAAGAAAAAGATTAAAGTCTGTATATGATATAAAAAAATGAGTTCGGTACGGTACAATACGAACGTATCATGATTCTTATCATGAGACCAGGATGAAAATACAAGGATTTTGTCTAAAGTGAAAAAAGAACAAATCTAATAGAGCTCTGATTTTTTTTCCTTCTTGGCAATTTTCTTACAAAAAGTTGTAATCAGAGAAGCTATTAAATATTTTTTGTGCTCTTCATATTTTTACATGAGCAATATTTTAGCTTATCACCAGAAAAAAAGTATGCCGTGTTCACAATGGTTTTCACTCATTCGAGGGTATTCTTTTTGCTTGAATATTTCTTGATGGAATTTGATATTTTTTTGATAGCGAGTTATGGAACAACAGCCCATAACTCAAGCGTGTGAGATTTGGAATGTGGTTTTTATGGAGTTATGATGATCATGTGTCGTGATTATGATTATGATGATGTGAAAAAATCAAGGAATATTTTGAAAGCATTTTAGAGATAAAATAGCCAACAAAATTTCATATGTATCGTACTTGGCTGGTTACTGAGGTTTAGGAATTAGAGGGAGTTAGCGATGCATAATAACACATTCGTTTGAAAAATCTGAAACCAGGGAATAAAATGGTAACATCCTGTGAAGTAACGTGGCTCATAGACCATATTACAAAATGTGGTAATAATAATCAGCATGATAATGATGAGAATATACAAGGAGAAAATTGCCCGATTGTGTTTCTCATGCATACACAACATCCTTTTAAATCTATTATTGTAGGTTTAAAAGAAGAATTTGGTAAAGTACACGCAAAAGAATTTGTTGCAAAACGAGGTTTTCATGGGAGGTATGCCTATTATATCATCATTAATAATTTGATGAATTGCGTTAAAGGAGAGGAAAATGCAGTTTATCTGCACGCTGTTATCGCCACTATTATCATGAATGTAATCAGCATTCTTATTGAAAGTAATTGGAATTTGGTATGTAATTGGAAAGAACCTTAACAATGTGTTTACCACGTTTTTAGAAGGAAAGTGCTAATTTTTAATCAACTTTTAGGCACAAGCACATTTTATTACAGTTTTACATTTCCTCACTGGCAAAATCTGTAGCGGTAAAAGTTCATTCATACATTCTTAATTGGATTACTTCATGCTTCCCTTTTCATGTAACTAATTTGCTGAATTCCTCTACCCGGTAATCTTTTCCTGTGATGAGTAATATTTACTTTAATACGTGAAACAAATTATTTTGACACATTTTACCTTTACATATTTCACAGAAGATCACGCTTCAGCAGATTGGGTGCGAAATGTTCTTGGTCAGTTACAGGTTTTTTTTTGCATACCTATTCGTGGGAATTCGAGTTGTTTGGTAGGGCAATGAATTATAAAATGGCGGATCGTTTTCAAAACCCTTCATTATATCAGGACCTAAAGCAAATGTATTTATGCATCTTTGTTTNGGTCATAAAATGCTAATACCAGTTGGAATAGAGTTGAACTGAGGCAGTCGCTGACAGATAAAATTTTGAAACTTTTATATTACATTAGCCTGCTCCTACAATAAGCTAAGATCACATCATCCCAAAATCTCTAATCAACAAACCGGTACATGGTGGAACTATTTATGTAGATTAAAATTAGCTGATATAAGGTTTCATTTTCATATGCAAAACTGACAAAGCATTAAAATGGTAGTCTAAACACGACTAGGCTAAATTCATGGTGGGTTCTTTTCAAAATGAAAACTCCATGTAAAGCCATGAATTTGTATGGCACCCAAACACGAAACGTGAGACAAGAGAATACTTTTTAAAAATCTAAAAAAGACACAATAACGACAGGCTTAAACATTATGGTTATTTTTTATATTCCACCTTAGTGAAAATTAGGAAAAAAGAGGAGAGGCAAATGTCTAAAATGTGCTTCTCATGGAGGAAAGGTGTTGGCTAAGCCATAATAATAGTAACACATCAACATTTTTCACCTTTTCTTTAAAAAAATTACTGTGCATGTCCTGTCTATTTGGTGTATATGTAGTAGCCAGTCTGCAAGAAAAACGGTTTGCTTCAAAACGACGTAATAATGATCGTGCTGAAGTTTACTAGGAACATAAAAATTGTAAGCCTTTTTTTACATTTTTAATGTTTTCTGGTGTCAAGTTGAGAAAATACTAGAGACAAGAAGACACATTGCCTAAACTTGACTATAGTTATTATTACGTGTGAATCCAGGCTGAACTCTTCAAAAAATGTTTTCCAATAGAACCATGCAAGCAACGGTCTTACATTCCAACAAACAAAATGTTGAATTTTTTTCCAATTCAGCCTGTTGAAGAAAACCAGTATGAAGGATTTTGCTTAACTGCATCTTCTTTTTCTAAGGAAAAGGGTGAAAGACGGTAAATCACGATAAGCAATCTTCTCTCTGTTCAAGAGAATCAACTTTAATCCAAGAGGTTCATCATCGTGAGCCATAAGCACCATCAAGAATCAAGATAGGTATGGAAAAAAACGAGGAAACAAACCTCAAACTCAGCAGGATAGTTATTTGAGAAGGGAAAATAAGAAGAATATGTTGCTCAATTTCACCCTCATCCCCATTTTTCACGATCCAACGTACATTTACTGAAATTTAATGCCACTTGTTTTCCAGCATTGCTGGAAAAGAAGATGCTTTTTATTCTGAAATTATATTTTTACCAATGGCTTTTGATTCGCTACGAATAAGAAACTGCAAATTGTTCACACTGTTCACAGCTCTAGCTTGCAGTCTTCCGGTGAAGACGAATCTTGTTATTCTATAGAATTCAAAAATGAGCTTAATGATGAAAGGGATGTTTTTTCTGGATTGCACGCAAAACGTGAGCTTTAATTTGGTTCTTTTGAAACTTTAAATGGATAGCGTAACTTACTCTTTAGCAAAGCAACTTAAGTTAGGAGAATGAGAGATGAAGAGAAAATGATTACGATCACAGTTCATGTCGCTTCATAAGATTTTAAAACTGGTAAATCAAGTGATGTAATGTGTTGACGATATGTGTCTTTCATAATCATTTTTTGCTTTTTGAGATCAGCACGACATGGTTCAATGCATGAATCTCATCTCTCATCTAGTCTTTTCTCATTATCACATCGTTACTAGATTTTTTTTTGGTTGAAAACGAAAGTATAAAGATGGAGTGTACTAGAAATAAATTAAGTATAAATAAGGGCATTTCGTTCAGTGTTCCCATTTGTATCTACGCTGTAGATGATATGAGTTTTGAGTCAAGATTGCAAAAGTATTTGGCTTAAGTACAATCGATGGGAAAGTAAAGTTGATAAAAATTGTTGTTTGGATCTGTCATTGTCATCATTTATTTATTGAAAAGGCTTAGAATCTTTTTTCGTTCTTGTCATGAAATGTTGAATGAGGTTTGACTATGAGATGTCTGTCTACTCCAAACACTTTGACTTTCTCACGACAAGTTGATATTTTTGACGAGGAAAGTATAATTGAAGAAATAAACTTAGAGTTTACGTGGCTTTTGGAAGCACTTTGTGTAGGGGAAAAAAGAAATGAAAATTGATGGACAGTCAAATATACAATATGAAAGAAAAATAGAAAGTTTATAGATTTTTGAGTGTGATCTTTACTCCACATATTGTTCATCATTATTTTATTTCCAGGATAATTTATATTGATGATGGTAGATGGTCCTCTAACGAATACTGTACTTCCATGATGATTGAAAACAGTTGATAATCCATCCATTCTATTTCGTGTTTTGAATCTATTACGTAAAGATAAAGAAAAATGGTACGTAACAATGCCGGCGACTTGTTAAATTGCGAGTCGCAATTTTCGCACCATAGTTAATTGCAACCTTGAGCTAATTTCGCAATTTAAAAATACAGATTCAGGTTTTCTCTTCGCCGTTTTAATTCGTTGAGTTTTTGAGTACACATTATATCCCACAACATCTTGTTTCGAACTCATGTCCTTCCGAGAAAACACATGCAGGTGTCTCTCATCAAGTCATAAAAAGTTTTTATATGCAAAGCTTATCATTATCTTTCGCATCCATAATCACCTTATTTGCTTACACGTTTCTACCTATTTGTTTGATTGCTTGTGCAATTTTCTTCACATGCAAGATATTCCCTAATGGGGAGAATAATTCAAAGAATTTTTTTTAGAGACATTCTGTTCACCCTAGAAGTTTATAACGCACCTAAAAAGTATACAATGTAAAGTGTGCGTGTCAAATAACAATAGAGAGGAAAAAATGCAAGCGAAAAAAGGTAAAAGCTAAAACTATCATCATCATTTTCATATCCCGTCTTTACAATACCTCACAACGGGTCCAGAGGTATCTAAAATTCGTGAAATTCATCGAAAAAAAAAATCACCAAACATTATTACTTTTACATAGTTGTTGAACAGATAGTGGCAACTTGTAATAACACATTTTCCTGTACTAATCTCAAGTAGGGGAACTCTTGTGGAGTGTTTACGTCTAGTCTTCATCTCCTTGAGGTCCTCTTCTAAGATCATATATGCTCTGGTTACTATATGAGAATATAGTTTCAAGATGACGATGACGAGTGGAATATCAACATGTTCAACAGCTTTTTTTTGCCTCCTTTACAATTCCACTACAACTTTCAACTTGATTTTTTTATTCTGTCAGGAAAGCCAAAGATGAGATAAAAAAATATGTTATAAACTCCCCGGTTAATTTTTAAACATGACTTTATGCTCTTTTGCATAGTAACTTTTCTTTACAAGTTTACTCTTCAGCAGGAACGCATCAACTTGGTAATCATCATCATGATGCTTTTTTCCCTCTCTTAAGAATACTTATGAGAACGCTCAAGAGAATGTTCAATGGGAATATAATAGTGTAATACCTTCATATATGCAGGTATAATAAAAGTTTTTTCAGCAGAAAAAAAAACGCCAAAAAAGAACCAAGTGGTTTCCATCTGCCTAGATGGTTGGCTGGTTTGTGGTGTGTGCCTACGCCCAAATACTCATTCATCCCCTCAGGGAAAGGATTCAATATGCTTCTCTTTTTACTACAACTAAAGTCAATGTAATCATCATCATCTTCTTCACCATCATCCCCATCAGCCTGGCCAAAACAGCTTGAAGAAGCAAGTCACTATCACCAAAACGTCTCCTCACGTTATATTCTTTCGCCACACTCACAGGACTGGATACCTACAAGAAAGATATTAAACCTCCAAAAAAAGCTTTCATTATTACATACATGACGGCTGAAATATAAAAAATCTCATCATATTTTTTTTTCTCTGAAACTTACACAAAATATCATATTATTTCTTCATTTAGGGTATACCTACGGATCTTGGGCGAAGTAGGTATTATCTCAAGTTGAATTGATGCGAGGTTGATGATGATCATGATGATAATCCCCCGTTCAAGATCCTCTTTTTCTTCCCATCGTCATTATCCTCAGCCAATTCGTGCGTAAGAACAAGTCAACTTTTTTTCCCTGAAAATAAGAACTGATATTTTTCTTCAAACGTAACCCTAATATACCCTTAAGGAACATGTCATGGAACCCTGCTGGTTCCATTTCATTATTTTATTGCACTACTATGTATTCCTCAAGGATTAAGTAGGTACATAAGGTATCGAGTTTTTCCGCATCGTTTCAAGATAGATTACACAATTTCGTCGTTCCTTCCTTCCTTCCTCTTGAGAAGAAAACATGGAACAACATACGTGGAAGTGGCTTGTTCCAAGAAGTTCAACCTGAACAAATTAAATTTGAGGAATCAGGCTAAAAACTAAGACTCTATACTTGTGTACACGAACGTATCATAAATGTTATTTCCGAAAATTACATCATATCATATTTATAAATGTTAAGAGATCCTGTATGAAGTGGTCATTAAATTATGTAGGAAAGTAAGAAACAGGTTGAGTTTTTCGTTATTGTATTTTGGTCAAATCTTTATGGAAGAAAGCAACAAGTCATGCATGACTAATAAACGACGGCCTCATCTTGACCTTGATCCTCTCACCAGGCCAGGCCAGCCTGAGCACTGGAGGAACCTGTATACTTGTGGAATAGAAGAAATGAAACAAATTATGTATGCCTTTTAAAGATGAGCGTAACTAATGAGAAAAGAACTGGACAATACACGTTACATGGTCATGCTCATTATAGATTCCCTCTGCATGGATATTTTTCTGAGCAGGTGAGTGGTGCTGATTTGTCAAAAAGTGCTTACAATAAAAATCTAAACGTATATCGGATCTTCTCTTTTCGAAATGAGACTCAACAGGAGTTATAGCATTGTACAATACATGAAAATTACATGTTTATGGTCAATTTTCTCAAGACTTGAGAGTAGCGAAACAAGCAAAATGGACGATTACGATTAGCTCAGGTGCACAATACATTTATAGTGGGTATTCATCTGGAAAGGAGTCATATCGACTTTAGAAGCATATTTTCTTGTTTGTCCCAAGATAATTACGTAAGAAAAAATACTTGAAACAGAAAAAGAGAGAAGAATATAATATCCTCGGAAAAATAGCCCTTATGGCTATCGTCCTCGCTCCGTTTAAGTTGAAGAAAAGACCGAGTGGGCTACAACTTCTTTTCAGAAGATGAACATCTCTTTCACTCGCTCCGTTTTCGCTCCAAGAGCCAATGTAATATTACACATATTATTATACCTTACGACGTTGTATATTAGTTGATATTCATTATTGCATTATCTTTTGGCTCATCACCATCATCATCATTTTCAAAGATAATTCTGGCATCTTTTATTTTAGAAACAAAAAATATATGTGCATTCTATTCAAATTGTAATGAACGTATTGCATAAAACTGTGTACACGTAGAGAAGATTTTGTTTGTTAGTTGCACGATGTAATAATAAAGCATGATATCGCTCCTGGCCCTAAGTCAACTGGAACTAGAAGTCCTAGCTTTTTATTGCTGCGACTTGCACGGACTTTAAGACTTTGGGGATGGCAAAGGAAGTTCATATAATCTGTAATGTGTTAGGTATACTCTCAAGTCTTTTAATTCAGATGGAAATATAATGGCGTAGATTCTTTTATTAAATTTTGAAAGTCATGGTTTTCATGTTATTAGCTGGTTTGATACGTCAAAGGAATGGACAAAAGACTCTCCCCTCCTGGACAAAGGCACTGCACAGAGTTGTTTGCAGTACGTTGAAAAGGATATAAAAAGCTTAATTATTTTGGGTATCATTTCATAAAACAAGCATGGGAAGTGTGTTCCATGAAAGGTTCAAAGAATACTTTTATTGAATATTATTTTGCTTGAGATTTCTCGGAAATAATCTATAATTTAATTATATGCTTTGTAGTTCCAGCGTTTCTTATGCTAATTTTATGCATTATAATAGTTCGTGCGTTACCTTCAACCAATGCAGTACAATATCCCAAGGCGCTGTATGTTTACTTCGCTAGCAGCGAGTCAGCTTTCTCAGGCACGTCACGTCAAATCCTCTGATTCTGAGAAGCTGATGCAAAAAAAAAGTGAACCCATGTTTCGTGCATAATTATTGACATAAAACATAGACTGCTAATAATATCCTTCCAGAAGGAGCCAAAATAAAAATTGATAGTCATTTAATTTTTAATAGTACTGACTATAATGAGTTCCAATCATTTTAATATCTTTATCCTAGGAATCGTTTCCAAAACTATTACATAATAAAAAGCAATGGTTCCATATTGACATACAAAGACACAGACGTATATGAAAAAATTCTCTCACAACCCCTAAAAATGCTTCTTGATTGTTTCTAACCCTTTTCATAAAGTCAAGCTATTTTGTTGTTGTTTTTTGTCAAGGAAGACGCTCCCATAAGGAACATCCTGTCTATACGACTGAATCGACTGAATACGCTCCTTTTCTTTTCTTTTTATCAAACTCCTTCTCCGCCCGACAACAATTTTTACTTGTTTGCGTGCATGCGATGCGATGCAACCAAGGAAAAAAATCATTCAATAACTTCTCTCCACTTCACACAATTTTTATTTCACAAAGTTGCATTATTTTACTCTCTCAGAGGATCAGGATGCTTACTGCTTTCCTTAATGGAGAAACAACATGAGCTTCAAAAGATTTCAAGTTTTTTGAAGACGTTTTTTTTCTCGCGAGATGAACCCAAAAGCTAAGCGAAGCCACTATGCGTTTTTCTAATCTTGATTGCATCTTTCAACTTTAAAAAAAATGAGAGAGACAAAGTCAAGTAAGCCATGTTATCATCATCTTCCATGCTTCACCATACTATACCACCATGTAAGTGCCGCTGCCGAGAAAAAAAAACATTTTTTCAGTACAACCACCACCATAATCTGAAGGGAAAAAGTAATTTTTTTCTGTAAAGTTTTACTCTACACGAAAATGAAAATAATGATGGTGATCCGTGATCCTCTTCTTCAACCCAGAAGAGATTCAATGGGTTACTCATGTAAAATAAGCCATGTAATAATAACGACTCTTAGAGCATTTACTCCATCAGGTTTAAATTTTGTGAGGAAAATATGAAAAGAAAAGCCGTTTACAATGCATATTTCAACATAATTTCAATATGTTACATTTTTGCTTCTATGATGCTGATAGGAAGACTGTAAAAAGTGGGAATATGAATTCGTAGTGTAAAGATTATTGTACTTTTCCTCCATCTTCTTCGTAATCTTTGGCCGTTGCATCGTACAACCCTTATTCAACTGAGATGCTCCTCATATCGCCTTAATCCTTCTGAACCCAGTCGTTTTTCTACAAAGAAACTTATTACTTTTAAAACCAGAAATGCATCCCTTTAAAAAGAGGATGAGACTATGAGAAAGAAAGAGACGACGACGACAATGTACCATGAAGATCATTTCCTTCCTTTCCCTTAAAAAATAAAATGATGCGTGGTTTTCTGTTCGTCGAGGGTTGGTCTTCATGTATCCATCTAGTTTTTTCATTCTCAAAGGGTATTATTACCGCATCCGTTTCCAATCTTTGATCAATTTTTTAAGAAGGTCTCTCCTTCGGCGGTAATGTGGCGGGGGTGAAGAAGGTGCTCCACAGGCGTGCTCGACATTAAGCCCTTTGTGCTTTACTGAAAAGCTTTTCTATAGTTTATTCGTTTCAACCTCTCAAAGTCTCCTTGCGCACAAGATACAAAATGCTCATGTTACTAGATTTTTAGGGATGGCGTGCTATGTGGAGGAATGTATGATTAATATTTCTATGGTTTTTTTTTATTATCGGTGCTTCTATTATAAAGAGTTTTTTTTTGTTTCATGGAAGTTAACTTGACGTTAAATAAGTACGGATAAAGTAGATTTTTTTTTGCCTGTGCCTTATGCATGCAGTATGTATACGTATTCTGTGGAGTTAACGTTCAACAATGATTATACGGTGGAGATGTACCTAAGCATTAGTATCTCATAAGTAACCTGATCGTATCGAAAAAGAACAAGTTTTTTGTTTGGGACCACATTTATCTCGTTAGTAGCTTATGGTTTTTCTCTCTCTCGAGCGAATAATGCATAAGAATGTTGGTGAGATTTGAGAAGAGTTACTTTTAAGAAAAACGCGTACCTTTAGCGAAACAATCGTCATATCTTTCCGGTGGAACGCCGGATCAGGATAGTTACCTTGGTGTGTGTAAATTTGTTTTGAGTCTTTGAGTGTAACCGTTTCTCATCAAACTTTGACTGCATGGAGCATCATGCATAGTGTGCCTTAGCGACAATTAAAATTGCTCCGCACCAAAGGAGCATGACATCTGTAAACGTGTACAAATACGAGGAGTCCAGGTATTCATAATCCATGAAAAGCCTCTAAGCGGATATTCTCTAATTTTGTAACTCCAGTCACGACTCGGACGAGATAATTAAAGCGAGAAGAACACAAACAACAAGCGAATTTGATGGATGCGTGAATTCATCCAAGATTTGCATTAGAAGAATAATTGAGAACTTTTGATTCTTATCAAAAACTCCTGACAGCGAAGCTTTTTGCTAGCAAAGTGGTACATTTGCAACATTATTTTTGCTTTAAAAAGCAATTTTTTTTGCTACATTTTGTGAAAAACTTTAGCAAAGAAAGACACTCTAAAAGTTTTCCCATTGTTTAACGAAGTAATAATCACCTCGTTCAAAACTCAACTGACTTGATTCACGAATAGTTTTTTTTTCAATTACAGCCTTTTTTATCAAATCACAGGGATTTTCAGCATACTCTCTAATTAAAAAATTAGCAAAGGCTGTCTAGTTGCAGATATGACCACTTTTTCAAATTTATATGTTTCCTTTTTGGAGTGAAGGCTATTATTTTATGGTGGAGTTTAGCGATGTGCACCGGACCAGAAAATCATTAAAAATCGTTTAACCTGTGTAAAGGGTTGAAGACAAAAGCGCTAACTAGGAAAGGCGCTTTGAGTGAAAACAATTATTGTAAATCATCCATAAATAGACTTTTCGTGTTGTTTTTATTGCCCCAGTTGGAACATTAAAAATCATTTCGGATTTGGGAGGAAGAGCAGCGGAAACCCTTTTTTAAAAAGGAGTACATGTATTACTCCTCTACATAAGAGGATTAAATTAAATCATAAAAAAGTATTTTTTTTCTTCTCTTCATCTGCCCACATACTTATTATACTAAAGTATTCATCTTCAAGTTAACTTTATGCACCTGTCCATTTTCCCGTTAAAGCTAAGAGACTTCATCAAGATTTTTTCAGAAAGTGCGTACAAGAAAAAAATTCTTTAAGAAGTCCAACAAGCCAACCCAAACCAAAGGAATGTGAACAGTGAGACTATGACTGCGCCAAAAAAAAATTAGCAAGACACGCTAATCAAAGATTAGTACAGTGATACAATACAGACAATGAACAAAAATCTCTAGCGTGTGGGATACAAAAGGACACAAACAATTGAGATGAAGTACGTTAACCGTACATTTACCCATATAATTCATGTTATCATTTTATAATTCATGTTATCATTGTTTCGTGTAGTGACTAAATAGATGTGTGGTGGTGGCGAACAGCTTAGAAAACAAATTAAATTTTTTTTCGTACAATTTTCACCCTTAAATTCCATAATAATGTGGCTCGTGAATGTGTGAACACTGGTTTGCATGATGTGATGATATGAGCTTAAGCATTAAAAAGAATTGAAGACAAGTTGTGAAAAAAAAACTATAATGTAATGTACAGTGCAAAAGACGTTCATTTTTTTCTCGTACGTGGACGTCCCATTAATGCACGCAAAGCAAGATTTTTTCCTCTTTGCATTCACAAGACATTCATAAAAAACAAGTAAAACAGAATTTTTTTTCTGAAAGGTGTATTACGTACCTGCTCCAAAGGAGTAGAAAAAAAGTCTTCGGCTGCTCGTGTGGTAAAAGGGTAAAGAATCGAATAGCATCTCCTTCGTCTCGTGAGCAAGTTGGAGTAAGCGAGTGTTGTGCAGTTAAAAAAAACTTGTGCTTACAACATTAGCTGAATAGGTACTAAAAAAGTTGCCTTCAACAAAAAAAACCTCTCCCGTAAGTAAAGACAGTAAAGTATTACTTTGTACATTATGTATATGTGTGCATTATTGCTGTATACGCAACGCATTATTATTATAGAGATATGAGATGTTGAGATGACTCTACAGATTATTATTGTTGCTTCATTCTTGAGATTTCACTTTTTTAAATATTAGAGAAAAATAGAGTTTTGTTTTGGCGAGACGGAATTGTTCTATTTATTACAAATAATATATTTTTTTCATAAACGGAAATGAAATTATTGCATTTATTTTTGTGTTTACAAAACAAGATCAGTCAGGGCAAACATGAAAGCAATGAAAGCATGTGTTCAACTTTTATGATCTAATCGGGAGTTTTTTTGTGTGTTGTTAAATGAGTGTCCGACCGAGTACGTTAAATTTGAAAATTTATAGGAGTCGAGATGAATTTAAAAGTTTAGTGCGAATTTCCGGTCGTTTATCTCTTCAGAAAAAAAGTGGAAAAGGGTGATTCTCGATTTACGGTAAAAATTACTCACACGTTTGTAAAAGAAGTAAAATCAAAAGTTTTGAATAGTTCTACTCTTACTCAGAGTAGAATGCGAATTTTTGGAACGGAATTTGATGAGAAGTGCATTGTTGCTTTCGCAGCAGGGAGTATTTTTGGTGGAGGTAATTAATCCAAAATTGGCAGATTAAGTTTACAAGTCTTTGTACGCAAATAACAATTAAAATAGTTAACCCATAGCCTTTTATTTTCTTTTAATATTAATCAATATTTGATATTTATTATAGTTTCTGTTTCAATATTTACTTAAAGTATTTGTATTTGAATTTATTAACATTTGAACTCCTAATACCTTCTAATAATATCTTTAACTTTCATCCTTTTAAATTTTATTTAAATAATATTCTCAGCACCTATTTTGGGTTCCTATTTTCACTTTTATAGGCTTCTTCTATGTCGCTTATAAACTTCTGACACGCAGGAAAAATGGGCGCCTCTTTGGCAACCGACTGAATAACAACGATGTTGACTGTGAAGCGGATCTCACGCTTCCAGTGACGTTGGCAAACGAGTATGGCAACTGTAGAAAAATATGTTTGACTGCTAATGAGACTGCTTCCGCTTTTCTTAAGAAGATTCCCGAGCATTTTTTCGAGTTCCAAGAGAAATTCATCCAACTTGTTTCCCTCACCTTAGAAGTATTTATATATTTATCAATAATTTATTATTCAATTAGAACTGGTCATAAGGATCATGAGTATTATCTCAAGTAGGTTATCAGTGCCTCGAAGTAATGTGCAGTGTTTAATTTTAATTCCAGGGCAAAAAATGTACTAGAGCGTTGGTCATTGGGAGTAAAACTGGAGCGTTGACTTTTCATCTTTCCAAGACGTTCTCACAAGTTAATGGAATTGAACCTTCGTTTTCAAAAGTAGCGACTTGCTTTAGACTACAAAATTTGGATAGCTTTACTTATCACTTTCCTTTGGAGGGGTCACTCAAGACTTTGGCTTGTACTGTGAAATCCCCTCTTTTGGAAGCAAAACAGTCTGTAGAAGCTTCACCGATACGGAAGAAGAATCGCAGAAAGGTTAAAAAACAGCCTTAACTACATACTGGATGAAAACAGGAAAATCAAGATTTTAATTAAAGGTTTTTTTTATTAATTGTATTCCCAGGAATACGAGCAAATACAATTCCTCAACAGCGACCCATCTCATCTACCAGATTATATCGGAGAGTTTGAGCTGGTGGTGGTAAATAATTGCCTTAACGATATCGATGACCCCGAACGGTTTCTCTCAAGTCTGGGAAAATTCGTCGAGGCTGGTGGGCTTCTGATAATTTCTACGGATTATAACTGGAAAAGAACCACAAACTTGGTGAGTTTTATGATAACGAATTTATTAATTTGAACTCACTTAGTTTACTTAATTATAATTATTCCCCATAGGAATCTGGTTTCGGTGGATTACCAGTCAGAGACAGCTTTGAGTTATTAAAATTCCTTTTGAAAGGCGATTTTGCACTACTTAGAGAAGATAACATAGAGGAAGCTTATTGTGTTTCCAATCGAACCTGCACAATATCTTATAACCATGTCACATTGTGGTCCAGAAAAAATTCGTCTGATAAGGAAGCAGCGCTATGATTTTCGACGGCTCGGCGTAGTAGTTTCAGTTAGACATTACATAAAGACTTAGTAAAAGCAAAAGTTAATTAAGTTTAATAGTTCACAAGTGGCCTCTCAAAATGTAACTATATTTTTGTTTAGCTTCAAAGTGAAAAAATAATAATTTTTCGTAGCAGCTTATGAACTTAAAATAGTGAAATAAAATACGGCAGCTATGGAGGGTCCGGCTTTAAAAAGGCCGCGTCTCCAGCCAGGCACCATTACGTCGGATGATTGGAAACGATGGTCGGAAAATTTGGAAATACTAGAGTCTAATTTACTCTCTGGGTGCTTGTGCCATGTGGAAACGTTGGAGTTACAACGTCCATTTTTACCAAAGTCCAGACCACCCGACCATTACGGTGTAGATCCAGGGTTTTTGGATGACTACGCTCTACAGTTTATTAGTGCGATGAATCTGTTAAGCAGTACCGCCCTTAAGCAGCAGGCAACTGGGTTCATCTGTAGAAAAGTAATGGACATGGCGTCAGGCATTGCGATGGATGAAGGAACCTGGGAGATGCTCATTGAATATTTAGACTCTACAAACAAATTCATCACGCTCGCCACATCCAAAGCATTTGTAACGTTGCTAATGTGGACCAAACTGCCTAATCTTCATGAGATCTTTGATGATTTGTTTAATAGCGTCATGGTCACAACCAATGATCCGTTTAAGCTGAGCCATATCCTTGAAATAATTCGTGGAGTTATTGACTACAAGTATGAAGATGAGCATCCCTTGGATTTGGAAGAAGAAGAAGATGTGCCTCCCATCCCAGCAAACTCACCACATCAGCAGCAGCATCCATCGCCAGCACTAGTAAACCCTGGTACCGCACCTATGAATATCAATACATCCAACAATCCAACCTTCCCCTCTGGCTCGGTGCCCCCACCCACGCTTCATCAACTAAGTTATCCAATCCCTCTGAACAATTGTGCCAAAGTAGAAGTTGACACGGAAATTGAAAGTGAGGTTAGGAATATGTGTGTGAGTGCGTTGGAAGTATGGTGGAACCGTTTGCTAACAAAATTTCAAGGAATGATGGCGAGTTACACTTCTGAAAATGAAGCTCCCATAACCACATTCCTCACCCTTTGGTTAAGTATTATTTCCGTCAAATCGAATCTAAGTGTAATTGACACGAAGCATTACTACATGCACCTAAGAACATTTGTTCCGTTGCTAACGCCTTCCTTGCCACCAGTTTTATGGAAAAAGTTGATTGATGTTTTTAACGAGATTTTGTGCTACGGAAGCACTCTAGGTAATAAATTACTTATGTATTGTATTGAAAACATTAACAGTATTAGTAGTTAAAAAATCGTGTGTTTATCTAAATACTATTAACAGATCAGACGACAGCAAAAAGTAAACTCTCGCTCCATTTCTCACGTGTCAATGATATGATCCTCACATAAATAATTATAATTAATAATTTTTCTTTATTCTCTTGTCTTTAGCACTTCAAGAGGAGCCCAGTGAAGAGCCTTGCGATCTGGCTCATTTAATCATACGCTGTGTCAAAGGTCGCCAATTCTTGCCGAATGCACCGTACTCTAGGGGATTCCACGGGTTTGGTGGTAAAGTCATTGGAGCGGTTGACTGGACGGAGTGGGAGAGTGATCAAGGTTTATCTGAAACATTATCTTATGCTGTAAGCAGCAAAAAAAGCCGACTCGTCGCCACCAGGGGACGAGGTAAGCAGTCAAGAGCTCCTCATTCAGATACATCTTCTTCCTCGACCATTTCCCCCTATATGGAAGCTGTGGCTTGTTCTTCCAAATCCTTGAGACAAGAAAGGAGTTCAGGTGGTGGTCCTCCATCCCCTCAAACTTCTCGGCAGGACTCTTTACAACCGCCAACTTCTACCTCTGGAGCAATTCCAAAACCAGCAATGCAAGATGTCACGACAATCGTCATTGGTCCTTCATCCGAAGCCGTTAGTCTGGACGAAAGCTACAGCGATGCATCAGGAGACAGTCCACTTCTACAGAAGGTAGTACTACTCGTGCTTAAAAGCGTAGCTGTAACGGTAAAGGAGACCCGAAGCGAAGACTCAGATTCAGAGAATTCCTCCTCAGACGAATCTGGTCAATCAGCATCAGAATCTGATATCAGTGACATGATCATCATTGAACGGTCTATACGAGAGGTGTTCTGGCTTTTGGACTCGTACGTAAAATCACTCCAACCCTACCATCCAGAAGCACCCATGGCAGAGTGGATCGTGAAACTATTCTCAGATCAGGATGACGCCCTGGTGGAAGCAATGCTCAGCGCGTTAGATACATTTACAACGTTCAAAAGCAAAATCCCTAATTCGGATTTGTACCGTGCTCTTGATCCAACCATAACATTTAATTCGTTCATTACGACGATATGCAGCGACCCAGACGTCTTCCTAGATCTACTTATGAGTAACGAGACATGTTTCCTCCTGTACCTTCTAAGATTCCTTAAGTTTGCACATAGAAATTGGACAATGTTCGTAAGCTCCTGTGCGAGGGACTTGGATAGGACGATGGGACTTCTTATTCGGGTTAGAATGGCTGTAGGAAGGCTCGTCGAAAGATCATTGTTTCCATATAATATCAACCCAGTTCTCAGGTTACTAGAAAGATGCGAGGAAATGTATGAAACGAATGGTGAAACCACTTAATTAATTTACCGAACAATATAAATATTGTAGTAGTAATTGGAGAAAGTTGGTTCATTCATTTAGATCATTTTCTCGCCTTTGTATTTCTTGCCGTAGTACAATGTACAATTTGTTTACCATATGCCATGTTATGTGTAGGTAAAATTAGATTAGATCTTTTGGAAGGACATCAATTTACTTGAAATCATGTAGTTTTGTATTAGTTTGCATTAAATTACCTTAAAAAGCCTTGATCCACAGAGACGCAAATAAACCAAATATTATATTTAGGGAAATGATGTTTAAACTGTAAACTTGTGAAGTAATGTTAAGCTTATTGTGTAATACAGGGAGGAAAAATGCAAATAACTCTATAGTTTAAGTAGAGAATGCCCTAGTTGACAATAAAAGCAGGCGCAAAGATATTATTGTATTAAAGTATAAAAAAGTACATAACGCTATTTTTACATTGTTTGCATTTGCGCAGTTATAGATTATAAATGTAGATGCTATGTTATACTTGTAGATATATCCTAAGTGTATGAAGATGGAGAAACTTTAAAATGCAATATTAACTAATTACATAAATGTTGGGTGCGGTTTAAAATAGAATGTGTTTACTTTGTTGGATGTGAAAAGAGAGAAAGAGTGCGATCTACCTCATTTGATTTGCAATTTTGCTGGTTCAGTTTTTTTGAGACGGATTGGAAATGTGTTTGGTGAAAACATACAAACACTAAACTTACGTTACAATCTAAATTTTTAACTCATTTAGTTTATGGTTATACTACCCGTTCCATGTTATACGTGTGTCAACAAATTATAAAAATGCAATTTATAAAACTGAAATTTTTAAGATAGCTTGTCATTACTACTAATTAAAACTTTAATGTCTAGTTTATGTATTTTTTTTCGTCGTGGCCTGAAGTGGTTGTAATTTACTGGAGTAATTTTTGTGCATGTTTGTTAGAGTTTATGATTCGGTTGAATAGAACTTTATATTTTGGTGTAAACAATTTAAAATTGAAAGTCAATAAAATTCTGTGTCCGTCTGACGCGTTTGAGCATGAAAGCTAAAAAGCTAGCAAT